>LZPO01076221.1:41997-67203 GCA_001675575.1 Neotoma lepida
TGAGGGAGGGTCTCACTATGTAGTCATATCTTGCCTGAAACTCAGTCCTCCTCCTTCAGCCTCCAAGTGTTGGGGTTCTAGGTGTGGACTGCTACATCTAGGAATGGATCACAGTTTTCTGTGTCATGTGGACTGATATTTAAAATAAATTATTTATGGGGCTGGGAGATGGTTTCACAGTTAGAGCACCTGTGACCTAAGTCTGTTCCTAGTAGCTACATTAAGCTGCTCACAACTACCTACTCTAGGGGATCCAACACTCTCTTCTGTCCTGTGGACACTTATACTATGTGGCATGCACACATGCAAGTAAATGTACACTTAAATAAAATTATAAAAAGAAAATAGTTCATTTAAAATCTCCCAAATGGACCTGGATTTTCTGTAACTTGGGATTTGGATGTATTATGCAAATAAATTTAGCCTGGGATGCTTAGTGATTTGATTAGTTTTGACAAAGTGAGGATGATAACATGTTTTTGCACAGAGCAGAAAACTGACCACATCACATCAATAGGAAGTCACAGTCTGTTTATATTCTCACCCTGTTTATGTCATTTTTTTTCTATCTTCTGGTCATGGTCACGGCATATGCATGCACACACAGCACATTGGGATTACAGTCTCCTCTCTAAGCATGCTCCCCATGAAGCCAGAGCCACACTGTGACTTCCCCCATAAAGTCAGCCAGCCACTGTAGGAAGTGGTCAGACCACTGAGGAGTGAGGATGGTAGGAAATGAAGCCCACTGAGTGCCAGAACTGAGGAGGGAAGAGGGCCAGCCCCATGTCCTTGTTTGTTCTGCTCTATCCCAGTTCAGCCTGTGACTGTTGCAGGGAGTGTCTCCCTGAGCTGCCTCAGTGTCCTACAGAGTCTGCTGCCCTCTAACCAGGATCGATGACACTCAAGTGGAAGTCTCCCGCAGGTTCTAGAACTACAAGGCTGGCTCACCTACATGGGGAGTTAGTGGTCAAGGAAACCCCTGGCAATGGCTTCCAAAGTGATGAGTCTTATAGAACCTAATCCAGGCAGTACTCTGCTGAGGATTCAAAAGCTACTGTGAAAAACAAGAATTAAAAAGCAGCGAAAAGATTGACAGCCTGCAGTAAGCAGCAAATGCAGAAGCGTGTAGGCCTCTTAGTGAGGCAAATGACCTCCAAAAGTGACTAAGCTTTGCACATAGTGGCTGCCTCATCAGGTATTTGGATGCCGACTCTGTCCCTTGAGGCAAATAAGTAACTCTAAAGGAAGAATCATAGTAACCATAGTAACATATAACTTCACCAAGGACTCCTTGCCTAGCAGCTGTGTTCTGCCCCAGTCCATTCCTAGACCTTTGTGTGCTAATGTGNTATAGTCACACAGGACTGGAGACTTTTGGGTCCTTCCCTGGCCCTCATGGTCTTGACTCGGCTGTACCTCCAGACAAGTGGTGGGAGAAAACGTGGTGTGTGTGGGTATTTACCAGCAATCAAAACAGTGTAAACTAAAATAATGAGAAGTTGATTTCACTTATCTCATGAGGAAAAAATAATTATAAGCAGAGCCAAGACAGTTCTGCAAGCCCATCTGTCCTCCACACACCCCGTGGGACTATAAATTATCTAGAGTGGGTGTGACAGCATGTCCCACAATCTACTCACTCCTTTGTAAGAATTTATTCTCAATGAGCTGAGACTTACATCAAATGCTGGTGGACAAAGTGTTCCTCAAAGCGTGTTAGAACAGAATCCATGTAGTGGTCAACACTGGTCAGATCATGTGTATATTATGGAGTACTGTTTGCCCATCACAATTGAAGGGTAGAGGGAATTTACCTTACAATGGAAGAATTAAAATGCAATGGCTATGGACTTGGTGGTGTGTACCTGTAACCCAGCACTTGGGAGGAAGAGGCATAAGGATCAGGAATTCAAAGCCAGCCTGTGCTACCTGAGGCTTTGCATCAACAAATTAATAATCAAAACAACAATAGCAAAAACTCTAATGACGAATAAAACAGAATGCAGTGGCTAAGTGACTGGGCTTTCTCCTTTCATTTCTCTGGTTAAAATTCCTTCCCAGATTCTTACTAATGGTCTAATTTGGGTAAGTTGGTTAACCTTTCTGAACCCTGGTTCCCTTACCTGCCAAAGGGGGAAATAATGGTGGTGGTGAAGTTTAAATGAGATAATTATTTGGCACACTTGGTACTCCGTATTGCACAGCATAACTGTCTGATAAATGTTAGTATTGAATGACTTCTGTGCCTCAGTTTCTTCCTTTGTAAAATAGGAATGACAGTCATTCCTCCTTGAAGCCTAGGTAAGTGTGTGGGAGTACTTGATAAACCTGGCAGACAGCAACCAAAGAACCATCGCCGCCTGCTGCTTGTACCCCAAGCAGCAGGGAAGATGCACATGGATCGGATGCCTGGACAACTAAGACTTCTTGAAACCCCAGGTCCTCACACAGCCTTGGGGACGATGACCAGTGCTGTCTGGGTCTGGTCCTTGTGCATATTCTTCCAACATTCATTTCAACAAGGAATATAGTTTATTTTGTTAATTTATGTCTTAAAAACAATGACTTTAGAGTGGAAACATTCTTCTGTCTGGCTAATCAGAGCAGCTGTGTTCCCTGAGCATCTTACGGGATTTTCTGTGCAGTGCCCAGCTCTGGTCATTTGTGGGGAGCACCTGAGTACTATGCTTANCACAGCAGTGCTGCCCAGCACTTTCTTCAGCTGCATTAGAATTATATGTAATGTAACCCCCTGGATGCAGGCTGGAGTCATTTGGGAAGATTTGAAATATAATNATGTTAGACTCCTTAATAGTCCAATCAAATCCACACCTCTGGAGGTAGGGCCTGGACTTTGGTAGTTTTTGGTTTAAGAGTGTTTTTTTAATTTATTTTTATTATTTTAAGTATATGTGTGAGGGCCTGAGAGTATGTATGTGCACCATGTGCATGCAGGTGCCCACAAAGGCCAGCAGAGGGCATCAAATCCTCTGGAACTGGAGTTACAGACAGCGATAAGCTACCACATGGATGCTGGGAACTGAACATGGGTCCTAGAAGAGCTGCAAGTGTTCTTGACCACTGAGCCATCTCTCCAGCTCCCGCTGGTAGTTTATTAAAGGCTTCCAAGGAAACTTATATGCAGTGAAAACTCCTTACTCGCTCCCTTAGAAGTATTTTCCAAATTATCTGAGGATAAGAATCTCCCAGGGAGGGTGAGGAGGTGGCTTAGTAGTTAAAAGTACTTGCCTTACCAGTTTGAGAAATAGAGTTCACATCCCTAGCACTCAAGAAAATGCCATGTGGCCGTGGAGGACTGTTTGTAATTCAGCCTTGAAAGACTGAGACTAGGGCTATCTGGANCTAGCTGGCTAGCAAGACTAGCTGCATCTGCAAGCCCTAGGTTTTATTGGGAGACCCTGCCTCAACGAATAAGGTTTGGGAGAGCAATGGGGGATGATTCCCAACATTAACCTTGATTCCCCATATGCATGAACACACACACACACACACACACACACACACACACCAGAAAAAAGAAGAAAAAAATCCCCTGATGTATTAGTTAAACATATAGATGCCTGGATCAGAACAAGATACTGAAGATACAAGGAGAGACTTGGTAATATGCATACAGACTTGTGTCTTTTAAAGGTGGACCATATTCTAAGAGGCACATCATTATTTGATTTTTTGGCATTGTGCAAATCTAGCAGATAGTAGAGAACATTGCCTCTTGATAAAGCCAAGAAGTCAGATGATACAAAATGCTGAGGCTGCCCTCAGCATAATGCAGCCAATCAGAAGTACTTTAATAATAAAGTAAATAAATAACATGCTCATTTATCATCACATATCATGTTTCCATAATTGTACCTGCTGTGCCTTTATGTGACTCAGACAGTAAGCATGCTGACATCAGCATCACCATGAAAACACAAGTAATGGGTTGCACCACAGTGTTGTCATAGCTATAATATCATTAGGTTGTAGGGTTTCCTACTCTATTATAATCTTCCTATAATCTTCACTGTNATATATGTAGTCTCTCATTGACTGAAACATGGTTTACAGTGGGGCATGACTGTTTAACATACTTGTGTGGTGATTTTCACCATCAGAGAAATGTGGGGACTCTGCCAGTGCTGTGGTTCTTGGAAGCACCAGGGGACCCTGCAGGTGTTCTGTTATCTGGTCATCCTCAAGGTCCCAGATTCTAACACATCTAAGATACTCTTGGGCACTTGAATTTTAAAATCCCCTGGATTCGAATGTGCAGTCCTGACCAAAGTAAGTTCCCAAGACCTACAGGATCATCACCCTGTGGGAACTTACCATGTATAGTATGGTTCCCTATCCAGTCACACTGAGCTTGGCTGGGAATGGGACCCTGGCAGTATGCCTCGTAGGTGTCCCTTGGTGGTTCTGATGTGCTGTAGTACACTGCTTTGAAGAGTAGACCCCCTCAGATTACACAGTTGGTCTGGGCCATGCCTGGCCTGTGCTCGGGGAGAACACTCCTCCTCCGGGGTGCTCTCTTAATCCAAGTGTTTTGAAGTTGTGAGGTTTGTGTCCTCTCTAGTACAGCCAGCATCCCTGGTGTTCCTGTGGCCCTTGGGGACAACACACAGGCTGTCTTCCAACCATGACTGGAGGGACTTGTTTTCTTTATAGTTGGCAAAATCCTGTGGCTGGGGACTGTCTTGGTCACTGTTCTATTGCTGTGAAGAGACACCATGACTCTTAGGAAAGAAAGCATTTAATTGGGAGCTTGCTTACGGTTTCAGAGCTTCAGTCTATTATCATTACGGTGGGGAGCATGCCGGCAAGCTGGCACTGGAGCAGTAGCTGAGAACTACATCCTGATCCATAGGCAGAGGGAGATTCTGGGCTAGTCATGGGCTTTTGAAACCTCACAGCCTCCCCCAGTGACACACTTCCTCCAACAAGGCCTCCTAATCCTTCTAATCATTTCACATAGTCTCACTCTCTGGTGACTAAGCATTCAATTATATGAGCTTATGGGGGCCTTTCTTATTCAAACTACCACAGGGACCAATTTTTCAAAGGTGGTAACCCAAGTCTGACCTTGAGCATCCATCATTGAAGCAGACAAGGGTGTGTTTTGCCTCACATAACATCCGCCTCTCTGTTTTGCAGGTTTTTTAATCAGCCTGTCTTAGCATGGTCCTCTCATCCCCATATTGGTAGGGACCACGCCTACTGGAGCAGAGGAAGGCAGGAGGGCAGTGACTTGCTGGGTGCCAGGAACTGGGAAGACGTGGAGATCAGAAGAATGGCTCAGGCCCACAGTCTGCCCATCCATGTGAGGGAGAGTCCATGGGAAGTTGCAGGAAGGACAGAGCATGTGATAAAGAAGGCCATTTGGGAAGAAGAGCTGAGGACACCAGCTTCTGCCAAGTGGCAGAGTGTGAGCATGGAAAGCTGGAAGCAGCCGAGGAAGTTAGGGAGGCAAGTGTCCGACGGTGATAGAGAGAAAATGTTCCAGGACCTGTACCAGTTTGTTCAAGGAGAGCACGTGCTGACATCTCAGAACAAAAAGAAATCCCAGTCATTGCCTCGAGTTCTTTCTCCTGAGAGCCTGAGTTTCACAGAAATTCCTGTTCCGCTACATGATGGGCACTTACCAGGTGTCCCCAAAGTGCCACCATACCCACCACCTTTGGAACCCACAAGGAACCTTGAGAAGACTAGTTCCTCAGGCCCTTTTCCCCGGCCTAAGTTTGGGAAACCCCTTAAGAATCCATGTTATGGCTCTCACCCGCAGCCCAGGGGAGAAGATGGATTTCAGGACCACCAACACAGGGACCCACGTGGCTCCCACCCAGCAAGAAGTAAGGATTCCAGGCATGAGTTAGGGATGCTGGATACTGGCTTGGAGCCTCCCGTGTATGTGCCTCCACCTTCATACAGGTCGCCCCCACAGCATATTCCGAACCCCTACCTCGAAGATCCTGTGCCCAGGCATATGAGCAGCAGTCAACAGCAGCATCTGCCTGAGAAAGCTGAGGCCAGCTGTCCACTTCCTTCTGGCTCCCTTGAAGCTAGGAACCCCTATGATGCAATGCCTGGCACTCCCCCTCAAGGTCTTCCTCCACACCCCTATCCTTTTGCCAACCATGGGGGTTCCATTGAGTACATTCCATTTGACGATCCACGGATCCGACATATCAAAGTAGCTCTGCCCCCAGAATACTATGAGAAGGCAAAAGTTGATGACTTACCCTATAACTCTGGCATCACTACCCAGGAACCAGCTCTTGGGAAAAGACAGTACGATGGTGCCCTTTTATCACCACAGGGCCCAACACCCCCATCAGGTAATGAGCAGGGCTCAGCCTTTGCCCATTCCAGTCCCCGGTGGCTGCGGCGCCATATCCCTATGGACATTGAACATGGGGGCTTCCCTGGCCAAACAGAAGAGCCTGGCATGAGAGGACTAGGGACTGATGTGAGAGACAGCCAGCCAGAAAGCCAGGCCTCTTCCCCNCAGCCACAGAGTGAGGGTACCTGCAAAACCTACACTAAGCTCAGAAAGTTTGAAACTGGGATTCAGACCAAGAAAAGTTCAAAGAAGAAAACCAACGCAACCATATTTTGTTTGGTTTCTGTCCCGGTTAAATCTGAGTCACTTCTGCCAGATACGGATACGAACAACAATGACTTGAAGCTGGGAGCTGATAAGACACATGGGCTGTGTCAGGGCTCAGCCCTGGAAGAGCAAAGTCTGTTGAGTATGTCTTCCACTGACCTGGAGCTGCAGTCCCTCATGGGAAGCATGGCTTGGAGAAGAACATCTCCAAGGCAAGGTTTGGGGGAGCCAGAAGCTGGCCAAACTGATGACCTCAGATTCCTCCACCTCATCAAACCCAGGGAGCTCCAGCCTTCTGGCTTATGGCCAGGCCACCAATACAGAGATAAGCAGACCCAAACCAGTTTCCCTGAAGACCCCAAAAGCTCACTTCTCTCCCTTGCTACAAAGTCGAGAGAGTCTAGCAGTGCAGCACTGACTCCGACATGCCCAGAGCCCACTGCCTCCGAAGTACACCTGCATGCAGCCTTAGCGTCCAGTGACCAAAATCAGAAGCCCAATGTACCTCACCTCAGAGGACAAATGTCCCTCAGCCCATCTCGAAACAGTGCTTTCTCAAGGACTTCCCCAGTCATAAATCAGGCATCTATGCCAAAAGGGGCCTCTGGTCAGCCCCCTAGGGCCAGCCCTGTACCTAAGCCAGAGGTGGTGAAGGGGGAGCCTACAGCAGGCCAGTGCAACAGCACACAACTTTTTGGTCAGTTTCTCTTGAAGCCAGTTAGCCGCCGGCCTTGGGATCTGATAAGTCAGTTAGAAAGTTTTAACAAGGAGCTTCAGGAAGAGGAAGAAAGCCATGGTGCTAGTGGTGGGAGCAGTGACGAGGGCAGTGAGGCAGAACAGCCACAAGACTGTGCTGACTCCAGAGCCAAGACCGGAAGCCGCCATGAAACTAGCCGGGAAAGGAGAGCAGAGCAACAGCCTGCAGCGCTGATACCAGAGCAGTCAGGGTTCCAGGCAAGAAGACTTAAGAGTGAGTCAGAGAATTGGAGTGAGGAACCAAAACCTGGCAGTGAATGTGCCNGTCCTCAGTCCCTGGGCCTGTCACAGGAGGAAGACAACAGAGGTGTTCTTACCCAGCAGCAGCGGACAGATGGAAGCCTGGTTGCAGAGCAAAGCCAGGAGGTTCTGAATGGAATATTTGAGCGGGACACTAACATAAGTCCTCTGAGCAGGATGGCTCCCAGTGACACAAAAACAGCCCCCTTTTTCTATCTGTCAGAACTGAGAGGAAGTCAAGAACTCACCAAAGTCAGCNATGCTTTAGGGTCTGTGCAGCTGGGCAGAGAGACCCCTCCAAAGGTAGATAGTGGTGAGGAAAGGGACACAGAAGTCCTCCTGCCTCTTGCTGACAAATACCGAGGCCTCTCAACACCAGACTTGAGGTCTTTGGGGCTCACACTGGGACAAGAGCAGAGTGCCTATAAATCAGAGCCTCTGGGTATAGAGAGTACAGTGGAAGTCCTCCCAAGTGAGTCTCTGCAGGAGAGGGCAGAGAGGATCCTGGGCATTGAGGTGGCCATGGAGTCTCTCCTGCCAGGTGCCAGGAGAGGAGGACAGAGCCAGCTCCCTGAGCCTGATGCAAGTGCCTGCCGCCTAGAATCATCCAGAGAGGACTCATTGCCCAGCTTGGCACCATCAGGGGCCCCTAGAGTGGCCACTGATGCCTTCTATGGCAGGAGAAAGTGTGGCTGGACTGAGAGTCCCCTCTTTGTAGGGGAAAGGGCCCCCCAGGTTTCTGTGTGCTCAGATGTGGATGGGTTCCCTGCAAGCCAGACCACCAGTCCTGAGCCTGAGAAAAAGGATGAGGAGGCAAAACCACCCTTCAGGTCCACTCTGTTCCATTTCATGGAAAAGACTGCAAGTGCGGTGGCCTCCGAAAAGAGGCTCCGAAGCCCTTCCAAAATGATCGAAAGTTTACAGGAAAAATTGGCATCACCCCCAAGGAAGGCAGACTCAGATCGCTTAGTAAGAATGAGGGAGATCAACTCCTTGTCTCGGATGAGGTGTCTGAGTTCCAAGAGTGCAGACTCCATGGAGGAGCCNGACCACCTAAAGGCCACCGAGAGTCAGGCCTGGCCTTCAGGAGGCCTTATGTCCCTGAGTGGTAGAGACCAGGCCTGGCAAGCAGGACATCTGTCCTCTGTCTCTCAGGATGTCATCCCTCCAGAAGAGAATGGGCATCCGGAAGTGCCAAGGGAGAAGCTGTCCAATCAGGATTTGTGGTGTGCAGGTGAGGAGTTGGGCTGGAGGGCGGGTGTTTGGTGTTAGTTTGGAGCCATGTGACCATCAGAAGTGTGACTAGTTGCTGGGTAGCCTAAGCTCAACACTGGCAGTGGTTCCATAGAAAGATCCTTCCNGCATGTGTGGTGGCTCACACTTGCAGTCCAAAGCACTAGGAGGCTGATGTGGGAAAAACTTGAAGGCCAGCCAGGGCTACAAAGCAAGATGTCATCCTTTAAAAAAAGAAAAGAAGGGAGGGAGGAAGGAAGGAAGGAAGGGAGGGAGGGAGGGAGGGAGGAAGGAAGGAAGGAAGGGAAAAGAAAGAAAGAAAAGGTCTGGTAAGGTGGCCAGCCGGTCAGGGCACTTGCAGTGCAAGCTTGGTGACTGAGCTCCATCTCTGAGACCCAGGTAAAAGTCATAGGAGAGAACCCAGTTCACAGAGTCGTGGATCTCCTCACGTGCACAAGAATAACGAACACATTAAAAAACAAACAAGCTCATTTTAAAAAAATTACCCAGAAGCTTTCTCAATTAAGAATCAAGATCTTGTCCTATATTTTGAATGATTATGTTATTGTTTTAGTTGGCTAAGAAAACAGCTACATAAAATTATCCACGTAAACAACTCAAGCCTCTGACTGCTGCAGAGGTGGGACATTATACAGAGCACTCCATCTTGGCTGTGACAGCTCAGTGGCACATGCTGGCTACAGAACATTTGTACTCTTGTTTTCTGCCAAAATAATAGGCATTCACCCAAATGACCCTTTTGATTGCTTTTTGTCAACTGGTTGTTTTTACTTTGTTGTTGTTGTTTTGAGATGAAGTCTGTCTTTGTAGACCAAGCTGGCCTCAGACTCATGGAGATCTATCTGCCTACAGAGGCCAGAAGAGGGCATCAGATCCCCTGAAACTGAAGTGACAGACAGTTGTATAGATATAAAATACACACCCAGGTTTTAAAGTCTCAATACAGAAGAACCTGAAATATCTTAATAATTTTGCATTGAAATGTTGCATGTTGAATGATAATATTCTGGAATGATTAATAGAATACATTTTGGACATATAAAGTATATTATTAAAGATAATTTCACCTGTTTCTTTTTATTTGTTTTAATGTAGTTATCAGGAATTTTAAATAATAACATTACATGGCCCAGACTATTTTTGTTGGATCTCGACTGTCTATGAGCTAAAGAACTTATTGTTCTGGAGTATTCTTTCCATGGCTCCCCGTATGTGAGTCCTTAGCCTCAACTTTGGGTCTTGGGATGTGGGTACACTGTGTGGTGTTGTCTTCAGTGTACCAGAAACTGAAGGGAGCAGTTCAGTGCCCAGTGCCTGTGTGATTTGAGGCTTGACCTCTCCTTCATTAGGAGTGTGGCACTTTACATTCTCCTCTGTTAGCAACCCTCCACGGTATTCTCAGCACACAAGAAGACATCTTTGCTCACAGGAACCCTCGGAATCAGCATACCTTGAGCCCCAAATATAGCGCTGAGCTATAACTATCTTCTTGTGTGGTCACATGGTGTTGCTAAAGGCAGTGTCAAGAGGTGTTAAATCATGGGAATGCTACTTCCTTTAGCCAGGTGGCCCTGGGGCAGTCCATCATGTGAGCAGGCTCAGGCAGCTCCCCTAAGTGTCATCCCTGTCCCTCTAGTCTGTAGCACCTGCAGAGTGCTCCTAGCACAGTCTTAGTTTTCACCATCTCAGTGCCTAGCATGTAAGCATGTACCAGTCAGAGGGAAAAGGACATGGTGTAGCCTTAGGCTGCAGGGGATGGGATGGAGGCCCTTCATATGGCATCTTTTTCCAGGTGCATTTCAGGACATGATTTTCTATAAAACTGTACCATCCTGCAGGCTTTTAGAAATCATTTTCTAGGCTATGGTGAGCTGTTACTTTTTCTCTATCTTTGTCAAGGTATTGACAGTAAATGTGTAAGATGCTACTGTCTTTAAGATGCACATTATGTTTGAGTGACCATATATGGTGTGCTGAGTAAGATGATCAAGCTAATTAACATATCCATCACCTAACAGCCTCTTGAATGGAGTTCAAGAACACATTGCGCTATGCTAACTGCATCCATCCTGATGTGCTACCCTCAGCACACCTGTTTATCTTACAGGTGCAGTTTTATACTCTCCCAGTGTCTCCTCTCTTCCCCAACCCCTAGCTCCTAGAAGCCACCATCCTATTCTGTTAATACAGGTGTAACTTNAAAAGAAATTCTACATGNGGCATCACACAGTGTTGTGCTTTCTTAGCTTAGCACAATGTCCCCAAGGTTTATCATCTGTGTTATTGTAAGTGACAGGATTTCCCCCTTTTGAGTCTGAATAATGTTCCACTGTGTGTATATCCATGTATAGACAGACATTTTCTTTACTCATTCATCTGTTGGCAGACAACGGGGGTTGTTCCCACCTCTTGGCATAAGCAGTACTATATAAACAGCACAGTGAGCATGGATGTGCAGCCATATTGAGTTCCTTTCCCAGTAGTGAACTTGCTGCATTATGCAGTAATTCTATTTTTGTTTATATTTCTTGAGGAATCTCTGTTTTAATGGCTATCTTATACNCTTACAGATTTGTCAGTCATTTTCTCATAAAAATTTAGAATGTTAAGGCAGGGAGCTCTGACCACAGGAGGCGCATGGTTGAGCCTCAGATGTGCCAAGCTTCCAGCCTCCGTTCAGCAACACACGTTTCCTATTCTGGTGGCGGTTGGGATTACTGCCCCTCAGTACAGTGCTCCATTTGGAAAATCCAGGTCATCTGGGCCCAGTGTGAGATTTTTCCAGTGCAGGCTGTAGAAGGTCATCGTGGTGTGAGAAGGTCCTAGAAGGTGTGCTGATAGGCAAGCAGCCAGTCCTGGTCCTGCCTGCTGGCTGGTAGCAGCTGGAGAAGGAAACCTCTTCTTTTTGGCCATGCGTGTGACATTTCAGGTTCCTNGAGCCTTGAAGAGAAGAATTTGTTCATAAAGATTCTTTCAGTCCCTCTCAAGGAGGGGTAGGAATGCAAGGTTCTGAGTTCAAATCTCTACAACTCAAAAGCCAGCCGTAGCAGCATGCCTGTAATCTCAGTGCTGAGACAGCCAAGACTGGACTCGGGAGATCATTGGCCAGCCAGATCAGGCAAGTCAGTGAGCTCCAGGTTCAGTGAGAGATCTTACCTCAAAAAATAAGGTGGTCATTCAGGGAAAGAAAAAATTAAGAACAAAGTGGAAAGCAAAATCTACTGGATGAGGAAGACATCCAGTATCAACATCTGGCCTCTGTGCGTGCACACACACACACACACACACACACACACACACACACACAAAGAAAACATCAAAAAGAGTCAGCATTAGGGGGTTGAGTGGCAATAGTGCACGCCTTTAATCCTAGCACTCTGGGGGCAGAGGCAGGCCGATCTCAGTTCGAGGCCAGCCTGGGCTACTGAGTGAGTTCCAGGACAGCCAGNGTCACACAGAAAAAAATAAAATAAAATAAAGGGCTTAATAAATGTTGGTGTTTGTTTAAAAAAAAGAGAATCAGTGTTAGGTCAGGGTGTTGCTGCTGGTTAAGGGTCAGTGAGTTTATTATTTATATTGTACTATGAGCATCAGGAAGGGCCATTAGTATACTGAATAACTCAGCTTTGTACATCTGTATTTATTTGGTAATGATCATCACATTCCTTGAAAACAACATTTCAGCCATAGTTTCTTACTCCTTGGTGAAATAAGTTTGCTGAAGTGTCTACAAATCAATTTTCTATACATGTGAGTTTTGTTCTCTAATGTATATATAGTTTGAGGATTAAACATAAAACATGGCAGGTGAATGTCCCACTGATCTTCCTTCCTTCTTGTTCACAGAGTCATATGATCCCAGCCGAGTGGAGAGGGTGTGATGGATGCTGGTGAAGTCCCCACCACCTTGGCTAATGGAGTGTTCTCTGGTTAACTCACCTGTCTTGTCCAGGCTGAAGCTGGAAAGTGCCGGGTTTTCAGTGTCTCGACTCCTCCTTTGCCTGTCAGTGGGAAATCAGTCATTCCTACAGAATTGTTATGGAGCTACAGCAGTGGTGTGCTGACACCATCTGTCTTTGTAGCATGGATATATAGTTCCTATATTTAGAAATGAGTTTTCACATCAGTTCCCCTTCCTGTTGGATTAGGCCAAGCTGGTAAATAGCTTGGTGTTAATCTGGTTTTATGTGAAAAATCAAATAGGAAAGATNCAGTGGGTGATTTTGATTGGACCATAATGCCATTCATTCCCTGCTGCACCTCCCCAGCCCATGCTCATGTTTAGGAGTGTGTCCTAGGCCTCCGCTTGGTATTTGGACACTTGCAGTTTAAGGGGAATATGAGTGAGTATGTATGACCCATTTTTATTACTCCAGCTTTGGCAGNGTGGGGTAACTTGTAAGTAAGTGCTCTCAGACTTACAGCAGCTTCTTCATGTTCCTGAAGGGTCACACTCACTCTGTAACTTACCCAAGAGATGATTCACTTGGCATTGAAGCAAACATGCTGCGCTTTGCTTTGCACTCAGTCTTCCCTAGGTTTTACTTCCTGTGTGAATGTTTAGATATTCTTTATATGAAAAATAATTGCTGGTTTAAAATAGACCATGGTAACAAAGTAACTATATTTCTTTTTATAAAATTGCTATTTTTCTATGATGTATAAACAGTTCTTAGGTGGCAGATTTTTAAGGAAGTGCTATTTTATTTAAGAGTCTATCCCTATGTGTGTGAGGGACCCAAGAGGGCCCACCTCGGCTCTAAAGCCATTATCCGTGCTCCAACTTCAGCTCTGCTCCTTTTAACTCTGTTTCAGAGTGTTAGTGAAGACCAATCACAAGTTCGTTAATCCTCACAANGATGTTTTTCCACAGATGGAGCTGTGAGGTTCTATTTCAAGTCACCCCTCTCAAAATTGGCTAACAACCTCAAGGTCATTTTGTAGCCATGTCAACTAGAATTGCCAAAACCTCATTGTTTCATCTTGTATTTCTGTGGGGAATGTACCCTGAGAAGAAACTTTTCTCTTGCCCACCACCTTGCTCCTTTAAAGAAAGATCTATTTTTGTCTAGAATGACCCTGATTAACTAATCTTGCATATTCTGAAAAGTGCTCGGAGACAGTACAGAGGTGGCATCTAGGTGTGCATATGCCGTGACGGAGGTGTCAAGAGGCCTGTGGTTCTACTACTGCATTTGTCTGCATAGTTTATGCATTTTGTGGCATTTCACCCTTCTGTCTGAGGAAGATACCCTTGCTAGCTAACATTTCCAAAGGTTTTGTTCCCTTCTTCCCTCCCTCCCTCCCTCCCTCCCTCCCTCTCCTTTCCTCCTTTTTTGTTTCCCTCTCTATTAATTTTTTTTGAGACATCTAGTTAATCTATTTTCAGACATGTCAAATTTCTCCAGTGTGAGTCCACGGCTGGTCTGTCCTCTGGCCCTAAGAGAGACTTTCACAGCCTCTTATCTACACAATACTATTTTATTTCCTAAGAACCTCACATGTTCTGAATGGACCACACAGAACAGAGTCCAAGTAGACCNACACACCTTCCTAGACGTCCATACCTGCGGTCTTGGTCTGCACCTGTTCCTCATGCTCGTCTTCGTCCAGAGCTTGGCTCTCACGGAAAGGGGTGTGGGATGTAGGTCTCCTGGGGCAGTGGACAAGCAGGCTGGTGATCTCCAGTGGTGGTTGAGTCATCTGCTAGGGCCAAGTAAAGGTTGAGCCACCTCCTGGGCTCTGTGGAGCTGCACATCCCTCCTTAAAATGAAGTACAAGAGGCCCTGTGCATGTCTGTGTGCACACTGGTGCTGTACTGACTTCCTGTCAAATGACCTGATACCATCTAAAGACTTCTTAAGAGAAAGAGAAGGATCCTGAAGGAAAACTGCCGTGCCTTATGTATCTCAGTCTGAAATGGGATGCTCTTCCACTTTATCTTATTTGAAATTATATCATGCTTCCCTGCAGCCCTTCAGTCAAAATAGTGAATATTTATACTTTAACCTTAATTTTTCCAGATTCAAGCCCATATGCAAATCTTTTGGAAGGAAGTGGTAACATTACACTTAGTAACTTGAAAATTTTACCTTTAACTTTTCCTATCCAAGGTAATATATATNTGACCAAAAATTGTTTTGCTGAGGTCTTGAGTTCAATACTAACTAACCATCATCCCCTCTGTAAATTTCACATGTGCCCTTGACTGTTGGTGGAAAAAGTTCTCCATGTTCTGTGTTTGTCAATTGTTTTTCTCATTACACATGTTGGTATTCAATAATTTGGAGCTTGTAAAATTAAAAGTTTTAATTTTGACCATTTGAACTAAAAATTATAGGAGGAATTGTGCCTGTCTTGTTTCTGGAATTGCAGGAGGGGGAAATGGTAGTTTTGGCCTCTTTGGGGAAATTTTTCTGAAGGATTGAAGGTGAGGTGTCTACTACCATATTCAGCTGTGTTTCTGTAAGCCCCAGAAACCCCCTAAAGATGCCGTTGGCCTCTGGACAGGACCATCAGAATTATTCCCATAATTTTAAACATTTATTTCCTTTATTAATAAAGACCCTGAATGTGCATCACCTTTGGTATTGTGGCTCCCTTCCTGGGACAGTAGATGTGGGTTCTGATTGAGTTGAAAGCCACCAAAGGATTGCTAGCTGGAAAAGCTTATGTCATCCTGCGGCGCCCAAAGAGTGTGTCTGCCCAATTCGACTTTTTATTGTTCCTTTGAAATGATTAGATAATAAATACACCATCGTTGGCCCAATGCCACCTCCAGAGTGACCAGGGCAGTAGAAGTCTTGTGAGCAGTTGTTAGTGTTGGGGAGCACTATCTGTGGGATTGGCTCGTTGGGGCAGCTGGAGTTGGGGGGAGAGGAGTAGTGCTAAAGCTGTTGTAGCCANGGATTCGTTTTCTTTCTGCTTTGTTTTTGTCTGCACATTCTGTACATCTGTGTGTGGGAGGAGAATTGCCACTCAGGACAGGATCTAAGAGACATATTCCAAATGGCCTTTGAAGAGCCTGAATGGTGGGAGGTCCTTGTCCCAGAATGTGGGTTGGTTCACTCTGTGACCCTCAATTGGAAGAAAGAGGAAATGATCAAATACCACCATAGAAAGACTNGTCCCCAGCCTGTATGTTTTGTTAAAAAGAAGAATGGTGAGGTCAAGGCTATAAATTCAGACCGCAGCCCCTTGAAAAGGTCTCTGTGGTCTGACCGCCTGCTCACTAGAACAGTCCAAGCTTCAGCAGCATTGTGGGAGGCAGCCTAGACTCCTGCCTGTTGGTGGCCTTGACTTTGAGAGGCTCTGTCTCAATTGGAATTATTAATGTAACAGAGGCCAGGGAGGGGCTTGGGAGGCTGCAGACAGCCCAGTCTACGGCCTGTCTGCAAGCCTTACAGGACAGAGCCGTCCTGCTGCTGCAGCCTCTCCCATGTCTAACTCCCTGCACCCACACCTCGCAGCAAAGCCCAGGTGTGTGACACTGAGCAAGAGGGAGACCAAGGCAAGTTCAGGATGAGAAGCCAAACTCAGCAATGTCAGCCGAACGAACCACATGTCAGAGTCAGGGAAAACTGTGACCTCTATCCAGATGGTAAAAATCAGCAAAGTCCTTAACATCTGGGTCAGCTGCCACTCCAGCCCCCACCGAGGCCTGTCAGGCAAGCTGAACATGCCAAAAATCATAAAATGTGAGGATAAGGCCCTGGAACCCATAGGAACCTTGTGTCTGTTAATTCTTTTGCCCAATTTCCTTAGCACTTAAGGCAAGTGCAAAGGGTTCTGGAGACTGCCTTGTGGTCACCTCCAGATAGGGCAGTCCAGGAGACTCTTAAGTAGTGGGAGGTAAAGGCAGGCAAGGAATCAGTCACATGGAGCAAAACACAGCAAAGTAGCAGGTGGAATGGCAGGATGGAGGCCTCCAAGGAGCATGCTTCTCTGTACAGTGTAGATAACTTTCTATGTCAGGGTGGCTAACCTGCTCTTAACCTGTGCTCCGGATAACTGTTTCACAAAACTATCTATGTTCACCATCTAACTGTGGTCCAGAAGCTGCCTGGATGCCAAGTGCAATGTATGGGTATGGGTACTGCAGGGACAGATGGCATGGCACCTTTGTTCTCCACCAGAACTCATTGGGGTTGAAGGTCCTGAGTGTGGCTTCCCCAACAGAGACTCACTGATGCAGTGACCTATGGTTCATTCTAAGAGCTGGGTNCACATTTCTAGTCACTCGTGGACCGTTCATCAGTTCTTGGCTTTTTTGTCTACCTCTCTTGCTAGGATAGATGCATCTGACTTACAGAAATGGCCCTGGCATGAATGGGTGTCCAGAGCATGGAGAATGTAGCCATGCCTGATGTTATGGAGAAAGTTCTGTTAGGGCACTTTGCAGGCTTTAAATCAGGGTCCTTATTTTTCAGGGATTCTGCCTGTCCAGCATGGCAGAATGTTTACAGAATGTTCTGTAAACAGATAGAGACTTCATGTCCCGTCATGCTCCTGGCTTGCTGTTGCTGCTAGTTAGACTAATAAACCAAGCTGTGGTTCCTGAGTTTTAAAAATTGGGGACCAGTGAGATAGCTCTGTGGGTAAAGGTGCTTGGCAATAAGCCTGATGACTTGACTTTCATCTCTGTGACCAACATGGTGGAAGGAGGNAACTGACTCCTGCGAGTTGTCCTCTGACTTCCACATGTGTGCTATGGGACACCTGCACACACGTGTAAATCAGCAGAATGGGCCAGGGGGATGAGGCCACAAGCTTGCCTCTAAACAAGGTTCGTGGGACCCTTATGCTGAAAGGAGAGAACTGACTCAAGTTTTCCTTTGACCTACACACACACACACACACACACACACACACACACACACACAAATGTAATAACAATTTTAAAAAGAAATGCATCCTTCCTCCCAGCTGGAAGTTGTGTCTCTCCCTCTCCTGTTGGCTTTTGCAGGCCAGTTTCTTCTGTGCCTAGATGCNGTGTGTGTGGTTCAAGCTTGCTTGTTNAGGGCCTTGGAGGCCATCCAAAATTTCAGTTCACATTAAGATGTCNGTTTCAAAGTAAGGACTCCCCCCACCCCTACTTGGTTGATAATTTAATTCACAGATTAAGGTACAAATGAAAAGTCCACTCACAAAAGCAACCCTGTAAAATGAAACACAACTCCTAGGACTGGTGGTCCTACCCTAGGCCTGGCTCTGCTATTAACCAGCCTTGAACTTGGCCACCCACCCTGGAATGGGAGAAGGGGATTGAACTTTCTATGGTTCTTTCCAGTTCTGAGATTGGGTGACTAGTTTTTGGGAAGCCTGGAATTCATAGGAATCCTTGCCCNGCCAGAGGGGCAGAAAATGAGACATTTGGAAGTTGTGGCTATGTGGGTCTGACCCGGGCCTCCCAGGACTGGAGCCCTGCTGTTGTTACCTCAACCAGGGGGGTCCTTTTCCCACTTGTCTTGTCTCAGTGTAACTCGGCATCCACTCAGAGCGGCTGATACTGAATTCTGGGGCAGGACATGGGGTATTTATGAGCCTGGCTGCAGCCCACAGCACAGCCATGAGCAGTCCCTGTAGATGGCCTTTCTTGGAGTGTCAAGTGAGGTCTTCACATGCTCTCAGCTGTNTAGTTGCTCCCGTCAGGCTTGCTTAGACTCATGTGTGGCCTCTTTTCTGGGTGTTCAGTCTGCAGGCTGTAAATGTTGTCATTGGCAGGGATCTGGGGACAGCATTCCATGGGGATCAGTGTTGGTCCATGAGTCCAGTGGCCCCTGGTTTGGTTTCAGTGAGAGCCCAGCTGTAGTTTGAGTTGTAAGAGAGTCCAGACACACCATTTGCTGTTTCTTTTCTTCACTGCCTCTGTCCTGTGCTTCCTACAACCTTGGTTGCTAGAGTTCTACCCAGCTCAGCCCTACTGGAATATTCTGAACTTAAGATAGCAGGGTCAGTTTGTGTAGAGATATTGTGCCTTTATTTACCTAAAGTTTTGGGTACTTCATACACACAACATGAAGACAAGGAAACACTATCAACTCCTTACTGTGTGCCACACNTATCATTTGTGTTGACTAGTCTAATGGGACACCAAGAGGACTCAGAGAGTGAGTAATTGCTCATGGCACACTGCTTGCAGCAACACAAGGATCCAAGTCTGTTCCTATACCAAGTGCATGCTAGTCATCTTAGCTTCCTGCACCCTAAGAAGATAATGGAACCCCCTATTTAACTAGAAAATACAAAGGCAGAGTTATTACAATACTGCATATTTGTGAAGATTGGGTGCAGCTATCCATGNCAGTACTGCACTCAACAGTGGCTTTAAACAAGAGGGGAACTTCTTTTCATCACCTTTTGAAGGAACCTAGAAGTTGGCAGTCCAGGCCAGGCATGTGGGTTCAATGGAGATGCTGTTCCTGAATCCTCATACAGTAGCTTCCATCCTAAAGGAACTTCATGGACCTAGAAGACTGTTGGAGTGCCAGCTATCACCAATACTTCCTAGATAGCTATTGAGAAGAATTCTCTCCCCAGATGAATTAGTTCCCGTTGAGGAGTTTCCCAGAAAGTCCTACATTTCNAAAACCCATATTCCATTTCTAAGAAGTCAAATGGTCACACTAGCTTCAAGGAGACTTCTGTGTAACTGGGCACCACTGTGGATAGTCAATGTTCTGTTACTAATGAAGACAGTGGCCATAGGTATTGCCTGGCATCCAGCAGGTTTGGCATACGTTCCCTGGGACAGATGGACACTGGTCAGCCAGGAGGGCAGAGGAGCATGTTGTTGAGACAGGACTCTCCCACCCAGGCACACTGAAGATCCATCTCATCAAAAACTGAGCATGCTCAGAGACAAGGGCACTTTCAGTAGTGTTTCACTGCAGCCAAAGACCAGCTATGGGTGAAAAGGTCAGCCTTGACCTCCTGGCACTACAGTCAACAGGGACTGTGGGACACGAGCACAGACCACTGGACATGTGGATTGGGTGGATTGGCCAGAGAAGGAATCCAGGGTTGGAGAAAACCAGCAGAGCTCCCACGTCCCTGTAGACTGATCATCATTTTCTCTGGACCACCAGCTCACAAATAACAACATGGAGACTTATTAATTATGAAAGCTCGGCCTTCGCTTATTCCTAACTAGTTCTTATCACTTAAATTAACTCATATCTTTTAATATATGTTCTTTTACATGGCTCAGTTACCTTTACTCTGTGCTTCTCACCCTGCTTCCTCTGTGTCTGGCTGGCAACTGTGCCTTTCTTCCTCCCAGTGTGCTTCCTTTGTCCAGATGTCCTGCCTGCCTTTCTTGCCTAGCTGTTGGCCATTCAGCTTTTTACCGATCACAGCAATACATTTTCACAGTGTACACATGTCCCACAACACAGCCCCTTTCCCTATCCACTCCCTGAAGGCCCAGACCCCTTTCCCCTGGAACACTGCTGAGTCAGCACAAGGTTGCAGAGTCTTTGCTCCTACAGTAGTGACTTAGGGTTCTCTCATTGTGGGGTGGTGCTTTCTAATCCAGTTAAAGACAAAACCTAGTGTTAATTTACATGACTTCCAGGAAACCACTTAAATCTATATAAATCTTTGATAACAGAATATCTTCAGGGGTTTTAGGAGGTGAGAGGGTTAAGACAAAAAAAAATCTGACTATTTAAAATAGGCCAGACTGGCCTTGAACTTGTGATCTTCCAACTGCAGTCTCCTGAGCTGGGAGACCAAGCCCCGTTATTCACTTGTTTCCCTTTCTTGTTTCCTCTACACTTCTCTAATCACCCCTCTTTTCCTGAGTCTTTGTTTGTTTGTTGTTTTTTAGAGACATGTCTCACTGTGTAGCCTTGGCTAGCATGGAACTTACTAGTTAGTTAGACCAGGTTGGCCTCTAACTCACAGAGATCTGCCAATCTCTGCCTCCAGAGTGTTGGGATTGAAGGTGTGCACCACCACACCTGGTCTCCTGTCTTTTTTTATGCATATGAGATAAAGCCTGGGACATTTATTCATCTCTTTGAGTCTNGGTTATTTCCCTTAGGATGAAATCCCATACACCTTGCTTTAAACAACAGGACCTTATTCTTTATGGCTGAGCAGTGTGCCATTGTATATATTGTGGTGATATTGTGTCCCCCAATATATTGTGCACCCTAATAAACTTATCTGGGGTCAGAGAACAGAACAGCCACTAGATAAACATAGAGGCCAGAAAATGGTGGCACACATGCCTTTAATCCTATCACTCGGGAGGCAGAGATCCATCCAGATCTCTGTGAGTGCAAGGCCACACTGGAAACAGCCAGGCATGGTGACACACACCTTTAATCTCGGGAAGTGATGGCAGGAAGCAAGGTATATAAGGCGTGAGGACCAGGAACTAGAGATTTGTAAGTTTTTAGGCTTTTAGCAGCAGTTCAGCGGAGATCCATTCATGTGAGGACTCAGAAGCTTGCAGTCTGAGGAAACAAGATCAGCTGAGGAGTTGGCGAGGTGAGATTGGCTGTGGCTTGTTCTGCTTCTCTCTGATCTCTCAGCGTTCACCCGAGTACCTGGCCTCCAGTTTTTTTATTAATAAGACCATTTAAGATTCATGCTACAGTATATATACTTCATACATCCACTAATGNACACCTAGGCTGATTCCATGACCTGGTTATTGTGAATAGTGAACATGGCCAAACTTTGCAAATGACAAGCAAGTCACAAAATGATGGTATATGAATTCTAAAGGCAGATCATGATTAAAAAAAAAAAAAAAAAGACTGGCTTCCACCTTGCTCACTTCAAAACTTCAAGCTAAGGGAAGCCAGCTGCTGTGTCAGAAAAACTCCCAAGCAGTCCTGTCGAAGGACCCACACCAGCTTGCACTGGGCAGGAGTCTTCAGCCCTACACAGACCTTCAAATAACAAGCCAGCATCTTGGATGCTGCTTCATGACAATGGCCTCTAAACCACAGCCCCACCACCCCCAGAAGCCGTGTGGATTACTAGATGATGCCTGCGTGTGGCAACATAACCAGAGGAATTCACTGGCTTTTAAACTGCTGTGTGGGATAGCTGGTTTAGCAAAGTAGAAACTGTGTTTGTGATGTTTGACTTTGAACCTGAGAAAGTTAGAAACTGCTGTTGAGAAAAGAAGTATAGAACTGAGGTCATTGCATTGTCTCTCTCTCCCTTCTCCCCTGCACTCCCCGCCTCTTTCTCTAGGACCCCAGCCATACACTAGGCAAATGCTCTATCACGGAGCTACCACCCAAGTTGCCCTGAAGAACATGCATGTTGATGGCCCCGTCATTTTGACCTGGTGTCCACCCTTTCTGTCTTGAACTAGGGAAGAACAATGAGAAGCTGGTGAGGTGTGACTTCTGACCTCTGTCTTTGGGAGAGCCCTTTTATGCATGAGCTTAGATAAATGAACACAGGGCTGCACAATTCACAACAAAGTTTTAAAGTGACTCTTTCCTGCAAAGATGTTTCTCCCTGAGGATTTCTTGACAGTTGTAATTGCACCCATATCATAACTGGCTTAGCTCCATCCCAAGCATACAAGGACATAGAGTGAGGAAAAGCTAAACTCTGTAGAATGCCTTGTTTCCTTTACAGTGGCCACTGTGATTGAGGTTGCATGCTTCCAAAGGACACCTCAGTGGCTTACCTCTTAAGCAAGCAACAGTTCAAATGACAGAGCCATTGCAAGGGTCATGTATCACACTGAAGAAGTGTCACCTGAGGAAATAAAATATGCATGGCCAAGTAGGGCTCGTCAGTNCACTTTGACCACCTTGCACATGGTCTGCATTTCTCCTGTTGCCATTGGCTTGAGAGAGGGATGCTATCTGATGGGTTGTTTCTGAAGAAACAGGCATATACACATACACACACATGCTTTGAAACAGAGTCTTGTTATGTAGCCAAGGCTGGCCTCAAACTTGGGGCAATCCTGCCTCAGCTTCTTGAGTTCCTCAATAACATGAGTGCATTATACCCAGCATTACAAACTATTTGGTTTCTATAAAGATAGAGACCAGGGCATGAATTTGAGTTTATGGAATGCGAGTTGAAAATGCAGCCACATGTCAATGTATAGATAATANGTGGTTTGAATAACAAATACTCCCANTCTCTGGTATTTAAGTGTTTGTTCCTGTTTGGGAGGCTTAGGANGTGTGGTCTTGCTGGAGGAGTTATGTCACTGGGGGTGGGCTTTAAGAACTTAAANACTTGTACCATTTTGAATTTGTTCTTTTGTTCTCTTGGCCTCCTGGTTATCATTTGAGTTGTACTTATAGCCATGCCTGGTGCTTGCTGCCCTGTGTTCCCTGCCAGGATGGTGATGGACTCTTATCCTTCTGGATTACTAAGACAGAGAGCCACTGTGATACCAGGTGTCTTTAGTTAAGGTTTCTATTGCCNTGATAAATCATGGCCCAAAAGCAACTTGTANAGGAAAGGTTTTTGTTTTGGTTTGGCTTTTTGAGACAAGGTTTCTCTGTGTAACAGTGTTGGCTGTCCCAGCTGTTCTAGAACTTGCTCTGTAGACCAAGCTGGCCTCGAACTCACAGAAATCTGCCTGCCTCTGTCTCCTGAGTGCTGAGATTAAAGGCATGCACTGAGGAAAGGGATTATTTGGCTCACATTTCTTAGCTCACAGTCCNTTGAGAGAAGTCAGGGCAGGAACTTAAAACAGGAACCTGGCGGCAGGAACTGGGGCTGAAGCCATGGTGGAATGCTGCTTACTGCCTTGCTCCTCGTGGCTTGCTCATCCTGCTTTCTTTTCTTTTTTNTTTTTTATTTTTGGTTTTTCGAGACAGGGTTTCTCTGTGTAGCTTTGGTGCCTTTCCTGGAACTCACTCGGTAGCCCAGGCTGGCCTCGAACTCACAGAGATCCGCCTGCCTCTGCCTCCCGAGTGCTGGGATTAAAAGGNGTGCGCCACCACCGCCCGGCCACCACACACCCTAGGTCAACCTGCCCAGGAGTGGCACTGCCCACAGTGACCTAGGCCCTCCCATGTCAAACATTAAGCAAGAAAATGTCCCACAGGTTTGTCCACAGGGCCATCTGGTGGAGGCATTTCCTCAACTGAAGTTTCCTCTTCTCTGATGACTCCAGTTTGTGACACATTGACAATAAGTAAACAGGACATTGGCTNCAGAGATGATAGAGACAGAGGAAATGATGCACAAAACTGCCTCCAGAGGAAACACTGGTCTGTAGAGCAGAATTGCTGAAGGTGCATGGCAGTCTGTGCAACACCCGGGAGCCAGGTTATTTCATGAGGGGTCCTTGTTATGTAGGAGAGGCTCCTGGGAAGTGGAGAGTTCTTCAGAGTTGGACAGTGCTGGGTCCCTGCAGCCCTTGGGGAGGAGAGGGCTGCCACCTTGAGCACTCAGCACATAGGAGGTGGCCTGCTGCATCTAAACACTAGAGGGCAGTATATGCTTGTGCCAGGGAGAATCTGGGGCCAGAGGCACCTATGGCCATGCTCCATCTTCCAAGAGCCCAGGCTTGCTAAAGATCCCATCCTTGTGAGGCACTAGCACAGAAGAAAGGCTTTTAGGGGCCTCTCCTGCCTTTGGGATCCCTGTTGTAAGCATATCTGTGCCTTACAGCCAAATAGAGTCTGCAGCAAGTGGNACCTTGGCCACTTACTCTGTGATACAGGGAGTCATCTATAGAAAGGATGTCTGGGGATTNACACGGTGTATGGGAGGGGCTTAGCATAGTGTCCCAGCAAATGCTCAGTNCTAGTCAGTGATCATTCTGCTAACCAGGACAAGAGACTTGCCGTCGTTTGGGTGAGTGCTCACAAAGAGCCACATGGAAAANGCCTGGTCCCCAGCTGGTGTTACTGGGATGTGCTGTAGACCCTTAAGAAGTGAGCTTCAGGAGACTGGGAGTGAGGTCTTAGAGGGCCCACCTTGTAGGGCACTGTGGTTGACCCCACATGCTCTCTCACAAACCAAACCACTACAGTGCCCACCCTGTCCCAGGCTTCTGACCTCTGAGTGTAGGAAGCAGTGAAGGACAGAGGCTGGGCTCTGTGTTCTACATAGATACTCATCTCCCAGTGTCCACCCTGACAAAGCACAGCCCTGGAGGGACAGCAGTAAGGGCAGGCCCTTCCTGGAGGCGGGAGAACAATGATGAGACCCTCCTAAGAGACGTTTGCAAATGTCCTGGGCACAGAGGCAACAAGGAAGGGATAGATGAACTGGAGTCAGACTGCCATGGCTGTCCCATGTCACTGCCCACATTTAGTAATAAAAGAGATGCAGTGAAGAAGATTCTAACCGCAGACTGCTCTCTCTCTCCCTTTCTCTGTGTGTGTGTG
>LZPO01076221.1:77573-92272 GCA_001675575.1 Neotoma lepida
TGTGTGTGTGTGTGTGTGTGTGTGTGTGTGTAGTGTATACCTTGGCATGGGTATGGAGCAGTTTCTCACCTTCCACTGTGGGTTCTGGGGACTGAATCCAGGTCTATTGGGTTTGTGCAGCAAGTACTTTTACCTGCTAAGCTGAACATTTCCCTGGCTCTCTTCTTCCTTCTTTTCTCCCTCCCTCCCTTCTTTTCTTCCTAATGTCTGTTGATGTGGCTGCTGCTTTGTTTGTATGTTCTGAAGGATATCGGAACACAGCAATCCATAAGATAGCAGTTTCGCACATCGCTTATTTGCAGCTGATAGGATCTGAGAAACCACCAAGTCTAGCAGATGTCCCTACTCCCTCCTTTCTACCTAAAAGCAGCTGTAAAGCCTGGTTTGGTGGTGCATCTGGGAAGATCAGGAGTCTAAGATCATCTGTANCTGCACAATGGGTTCAAAGCCAGCCTGGGTGATCTGAGACCCTGCCACAGAAAAGAAAAATAAAATAATAAATAAATGGAGAATATGCATTTCCCAGGAGAAACATGCCTTCCTCAGGCCAGGCAGAGAACATTTTGAGATGGGGAAGTGTTGTTGGGAGGGGCCTATAGNAACGAGACTTCTAAAGTAGCCCTCAGCATCCCTCCATTTCTCTGGTATATTCCCCAGTCACTTTCCCACAATTCAGCAGTCCACTCCAAGTCCCTTCTTCTTTTTCCTGTCACATTCCCAGGATTTATTGTTCCTTGTTAAAATACTGTATAAGCTCCCAGTTCTGACTGTATCTCTGATTCTTTCTTTCACTTCATTTTCTGAAACTCCCATNCCATATACAGATATAAATAGCAAAATATTTCTAAATTGTTTTCTGCTGATAATCTACCTCTTGCCAGTTCAGCTTGCAGGTCTCNGGTCAGGTTCCTTTCCTGCTGTTCGCTTGAGCCTGTGTTGACTTCAAATGTTAGGATGTCTCTCCAAGGAGCCCACCTCAGCTTTCTTATGGAATGGCTGCATTCCAGGTATGTCCACATCCTGGGGCAAGGCCTCTTTCAGCCTTCTTGGCATGAATATTTCATAAGCGGAGTGTGCTTTCCCGCTGCGCCCCATCAGGAGACATGTGAAGTCAGTCTGAGAGGAGAGTGGACATTCATGAGTTACACGCCCAAAATTCCTCCAGGTGGGAGATGGCCCTAAGTAGTTTCACCTGTGCAGCCCAGCTGGCGTGCTCAAGACACCCAAGGGGTCTGCATTTGTGTAATCATTTGCTAATAAAACTTAGATATGTAGTGAACAAAATGAACAGGAATGTGTTTAGGGGGATTCTTTTAGTGAAGGAGTTCACATCTGTCTCAGTCTTCTCCCTNGGGCTGCTGGTTTGATGTTATTGTTATGTTAATTGCCCTCTGCCTGCCTGTAGCTTGTATTTATGAACTATTCCACTGAATACACCCTCTCTGTGTGCACAGTCCTGGCCAGCCTTCGCCTCTCCCACAGGGAGACATTTGCTTCTCTTCTCCGTGCGTACTTAAACTTTTCTTCTCTGCTTTCTGCTTAGTGAGCAGACCCTGGATATCTCCACACCTGCAACTTACTCTCTCTGCAAGCCCAGGCAAAGGGCAAGGAGGCGGGTCCTGGAGGGGTAGGGCAGTTGGGTGTAAAGCAGAGGAATCTGGTNGGCCTCTTAGTGTTTCTACTCCCTATGAAATGAGGCAATGAGGAGGCTCAGTGGAGACCAGCACCACAAAGCCATCAGTAATGATGCTGTTGACTGAACGATACAAGCAACCTTCTACAGCACTGCTACGGCCGCTTCCTTGTTGCTTCCTTTTTAGCTAATGTGACCCCTCTCACGCTTACTTACTGTGATCAGCCACTCTGTTAAAGCAATGGGTAATGGTCCCTACAGATGGAGTGGGCATTAAAATATGGTTTATAGAAGGTACATTCCTGAAAATGGAGCCCCCTAGAGAGACATTGCTAGTAGCCAATCCCCTTCAGGCATGGTTTGCTTTTCGTACTGGTGATGATAATCTGCTGTTCGTCTGTTGTATCATCAATCAGGTCCTGGACTAGGAACTGCAATATATGATTTTTATTGTTGGGGGGTAGGGAGAAGAAAGTAAAACCAAAGCAATAAAGAGATTTGCCCAAGGCCACAGTTGTCAAGTTTGCACACATTTCAGAATCACCTGGATGGCTGTGAAAATCCAGATTGCTAGATCCCACTGCCAGAGCTTCCCACGGGTGTGGGTGGGGCTTTTGAACTTGCATTTCTCACAGCCCCTCAGGTGGTGATGATCTGACCAGAGTTCCAAGATTTCAGAACTAGCTTAGTGTTTCTTCCACGTCCAGTACAGTGAGCCGCTGGATGGGAAGGTCTGTGGAGGCATGGCCTCACCACCCATTCCTCTAAATGGTGCCTGTCTCTTATAACTGGGTAACATCCCATAAGACCTGGAGGGAGGGAATTATATCCATCTTCCCTTGCCCTCAAAGCTCCAGGAGGCAACTGGTTTTCAGGAAAGATAGAATTTTTCCAAGGTNAATAATTGGCAGCAAGAGTGTACTCTTGAAGATTTCAACCCCAGGAGAACTTGATGGGCCACCTACTTCATCCATCACACTCTAAGCTGCCTCACTGTCAAGGAGCTCAGTTTGGGCATGACTGCCAGAGGGGCTCTCTCTCTCTCTTCCATGCAGCAGCAGTTCTGTCCCTGGAATCATGACCTACAGTGAAATACTAGCACACCCATCCCTCTCCTTTAATGATTGGGTCTCCAGCCTCAGCTCCAGATAAAATCAAACAATGCCTGCTGCCATTAGCAATGCCAAAAACAACATGGGGACCACTTACTGTCACTAAGCACCATGGAGTAAGGAGAGGCAAGGGCAGTCAGGGCCACATCTGTACTGCATTAGCATCAGGGCCCAGTGACTTCAGAGGCTACAGTGTGTTTCGGAGACATTCTGTTATCATACGTGAAGGAAGAGACAAACCTGCTGGCACACGTGGGCAAATACACACTGCTGTACACACAAGCACACCTACACATGGAAATAACCACTGACACATACACTGATGCACACACTGGTGTATACACTAATGGATACATACACACATAAATATCAACATGAACTGACATGTGCTGACACTCACGTGCACACAGACTCATAAACACAGACACATGTGGGAAGGCTGACACATACATATTGACACACATATTCAACTGACACACATAAACATTGACAAGCTTACAGTAGTTCAATGTTCCATATAAATAACGTATATTGCCTTGCTATGATGCNAATCATTTTAAATTGTGCTGTTTTGACTGTCTAAAAGGGTGTTTCAATTTTATGACAAAGAAGCCTTCCCCCGAGTGTGTGTATGTGTGTATGTGTGTGTGTGTATGTGTGTATATGTGTGTATGTGTATGTATATGTGTGTGTATGTGTGTGTATGTGTGTGTGTGTGTGTGTGTGTGTGTGTGTGTGTGTATGTTAGACTGAAGGGCAAGCTCGTTGAGGTCAAAGGACTTACAGAAAGAGGTCTCTTTGAACACCATTTGCTGGGTCTGTGGCCTTTGCTTGTGAGGGCTGAGAGCCCAGTCTGCCCCGACCGCAGACCTCCATGGCTGTNAATCCAGACCTTGATGTGAAGCCATCTTATAGTGTTTCTCTGTTTACACTTTATCCATCTCTGCCAATANCAACTAGGTACTCTTTGGTTCCAGTTCTGGTGAATGGGTCTGGTGAATTACAAGCTTATTTAAATTTTTGGTATGTTATTATGGATTCCTACAAATTTTTATAATGTTTCATGAAAATATGATTTCTCTTAGATGGGGCTTTTCACGGTCCCTCTGACTTTTACACATGGGATGGTGTCTCTCTCCTCTCCTCCAGCCTGGCTTTGAGTTTGTGGCTGACTCTGACCCTGGGGTTAGTAATGGAGGTCTAGAACAGCAATTCTCAACCTGTGGGTCTCAACCCCTTGGGTGTGTGGGGTGTTGAAGGACCCTTTCACAGGGGTCGCTAAGACCATTGGGAAACACAGATATTTACATTACAATTCATAACAGTAGCAAAATTATAATTATGAAGTATCAATGAAATAATTTTATGGTTGGGGGTCACCACAGCATGAGGAACTGTATTAAAGGGTCACAGCGTTAAGAAGGTTGAACCTCTATTTATGTTCAAGCTATCTGTATATTATCTCTCCCTGCAGTTGTACATCGAATGTTTTAATAATAATAAAAAAAATGAAAAAAAAAAGAAGGTTGAGAACCACTGGTCTAGAGAGTGGGCAGTGAGACAGGAGGTCTGCTTTGACCATGCCACCGGAGATGCACACAGGGTGAGGTGCTGCTGCAGGGCACGTGACAGACATGTGGCCAATGACTGACTCATCCTCTACTCCCCAAAACCAGGCCAGCCTTGGGACCCACTGGGTTAAGTGCCCAAGACGTCCACGTGGAGTGAACATCTTACAAGGTAAGGCCTGCTATTATTCACACTTCACAAATGAAGAAACCAGGGTTTTGGATGGGTATACATCCAAATCGGGCCCCACAGTGGGACCCTGAAGCAGTGATAATGACATGATTTACACATCGTGTGAGTGGCAAATCCCGTGTTCCCAGCAGTAACTTCTTTCTAATCTTATTGTCACATACCACTGAGGAGTCTATCCCTCAACATGTCCCCTTGCCCACAGGTGCCCATAGTTGTTACTCCTTGGAAAATCAAATCAAATGACTCTGTGATTAGATGTGTTTATATTTCATCTTCTAGAACATGAACAGATTTGTCCCCCAAGTGNCTGCCAAATCACCCACTTCCCTTTTGAAAAAGATTTTCCAGCTTGAGCTGTTATTAGCAGCAAAGACATGACGTACTTGTTCAGTGGTCAGCTCCTGTTTCAACCAGAAGCTCCCAGACGNTAGTGCCTGTCTCTCAAGTTGTGTCCCAGCTCCAAGAAAAGCCTGTCACAGAGTAGCCAATTACTTAGTCAAGGAGTAACCTGCCCTTTCCCCAGACATCGTGGGGTGTATGCTGCTAATAGAAAAAAAAAAGGAGTCACAAGGTGGAGGTCACAGAGAACCCGAGAGTATCATGTGTCTTAGCCAGAGATGAGGAAAGAAAGAGAGCCACACACACAGAAGAGGAAGGTNATAGAAAAAAAAAGGAGTCACAAGGTGGAGGTCACAGAGAACCCGAGAGTATCATGTGTCTTAGACAGAGATGAGGAAAGAAAGAGAGCCACACACACAGAAGAGGAAGGTGAGAAAGGCAGGCTGAGGGACAGCAGGGTGACCCTGACCAATCAAGTGGTCCAAGAGGNTGGGAGGCAGACACCTGGGTCATGGCCAACATATTTTACCATAGGCCAGTAGTGAAAAGCTCCTTCTAACTGTCCCTAGCAACCATACTGAGATCCAAAGTTTGCCATTCAGCTCTCTGTGAGCCTAGCTAACAGTTGACCAGAAAGCCAGTTTCTATGCATCCTCAAACACCCTCTGCGTGGTCAGCAATTGGACAGAAACTGCTGCCTTAGACAGTTGGTGTAGAGGTGCTGGGAGGAAATCCCCAGCCTAACTCTCAACAGGAACCCCAACCCCACCACNACAGCAGAGAAATGACTAATGATGNCATATCCTCTGCTTCACCTGTTAAAGGGAGAGATCAAAATACTTTCCTCAGAGAACTGATAGGTGATCACACAGCATACTCAGTAGAGGAAATAGTGCAAAGCTGAGCACATTGTTAGAACTGAGTCACCCATGTCATTATCACTGCTTCAGGGTCCCACTGTGGGGCCCGATTGGAGCAATGTCAAGGTTGTGTTTGGAATCCGAAGTGCTTTGCTCACTTGAGTGTGATATGGTCCTCGAGACTGGTACAGAACATAACTTCTAATCTACTCTGGCTCTACTACAATGGGCAGAAAGAGCTAGGGTGTGAGATCTGTGAAACACAAGCACACTCCTTCCCTTTACCCCTGAACTGTGGCTTTTCACTGCCCAGAACAAACCTCCCACGGCAGAATCACAGCTTCCTCTCCAGCTCCAAGGCGACCCACTGACAAAGCTTGGGGGCTGGGGCATGTCTTTGATCTCTGTCCCATCCATTCGGCCCCAAATCATAGACTCTGGACCTCCCGCCAATTTCTGATCTTTTGTCCCAAGTCACTTCATGAGCAGTCATAAATTGCTTTGAAGATAAAAGCCCACATCAGGGCACCAGGACACAGCGGTTATTTTAATAAGTAGAGCCTGTGCATGTCTTCCTGACATATGAGCTGTTCCAAATATTTATCTTGTTTTCCAGTTCAGCTGCATGGGGAAAGTACGTGCAACGTCTCTTGTGTCTACTCCTCCATCCACCATGATGTGCAAGGGAGCCTCGTTTTCATAAAAATGCTTGCCTTTTCTCCAATAAAAGAAATGGATGTTTCTCTTGGGAATAGGTCTCTGTTTGCCAAAANCCAAGTAATTCCTTTTAGAGATATGTACTCTTTAAAATATTTAATTTATGGCAATGCTTATAAATGCCAGTAAAATATACTGTAATATTCCAAGGGCTAACAAAGGTCAATGCACGTTGAAAGAAATGAGAAGGGATGTATGTGTGGACTTATCATGCATTCATAAACATGCACAAGATGGTTCAACTAGCAGAGGGGAAAGAGGAGAGAGCCTTTGACTTCTGATGAGCCTGGACTATGAAGACCTTTTGGCAAGCACGTCTCTGGGGGGCATCTTTTGCTATGCNAGAGCACACTGTTGNCCACTCNCCTCGNCTGTGCCAGCATCCCTAGCATCTCANGTGTCTTCATCTGCAATGGTAGGTGCAGCTGAGTCCCCGTGCACCAACAGCTCTTCTGGGCAGAAACAGTGGGCTCAGAACCCCTGGGCCTAGGCCAGCACCTCAGAGCATCCCTGCCGTCTGTCTGCTGTAGGCTTTGTTACTTGGTCTTCAGTCCAAGTCATACTAACTGCTTTTGTTTCTCTCTNTGACAGATGGAGTCCCTAGTGTGGTCTGCAGAGCTAGACATTGGGGAAGATATGACCCTTGCAAAGCAGAATAGGCCACAATTTGGTGCTTTCCCAGCTTCCTCTGCTTGGGTATAAGAGTCCTAGCTACAACCANTTTCTACTTCCTTCAAATGTTTTCTCAGAATGTTTTTCAGAAATTGACTTAGTGCCTGTGGTAGTTTGAATGTAATGGCCCCCATAATCTCATAGGGATTGGCACCTTTAGGAGATGTGGCTTTGTTAGAGTGGTTATGGCCTTGTTGGAAGAAATGTGTCACTGTGGGGACACATTTGAGGTTTTCTATGCTCGGGATACCACCCCGTGAGTCAGTTGCCTTCCCGTTGCCTGGAAGATGTAGCACTCTCAGCTCCCACACAGGTCTGGCTGCNNACTGCCCTGCTCCCCATCGTGATGATAACTGAACCTCTGAAATGGTAAGAGAGCCACCTCAATTAAATTTTTCTTTTACAAGAGTTGCCATGGTCATGGTGTCTCTTCACAGGAATAAAAATCCGAATTAAGACAGTGCCCCACAGATCTGGCTCTCTACGCTAGCCAGAGGTCTTCACCTGTACAGAGGTTAAGCTGCACTTGAACTTCCTCCTACCCCCCACCCCTGCATGAGAGCCCCTGCTCCCTCAACAGCCTGGCTCCTGGGAAACCCTTCTCCCCTTTACCCTGTAAGAATCCACTGGCATCCCCTGCTGGGATCTCCTGCGCATTGACTTGGAGCAGCTGGAGCCTAGCCGGCCCCACATTATGATCAGACTTTCCTCAGTGCTCTCTTTTCTTCTGTAATGTGTGCCAAGCAGGGAAGGAAGGAGCGGCCTGGCTACATCCACTTTCAGGAATCTGTCTCAAGATGCCTCACTGGGCCCCATCTCCCAAAAACGTCAGACCAGACACGTACTGGACNATTTTACACTCCCACAAGGCAGGAATGTTCTCCAAAATACCTCCCTAAAATGCCTACCCTAGGAGATCACCTCCACGTGTAACAGAATAAATGATGCCTTCATTGACCAGAGCAAGCTGACCTGAGTGGTTCTTGTGCATNGTCCCACCCCCATCCCATCTACTTGCAATGTGGGACAAAGCGGGAACTGAAGGCAGAGGTACAGTGTGCGTTCCCTTTGTGCCCTGGGTTTCCAGGAGCTGACAGCTGCTTTCTGTTTTGGAGCCATGGCTAGTTCACTGGGATTCCTCACTTCAGGCTAGACACGTCTTTCAGTTTGATCAGTACTATTGAATCCGTAAGCAGATTCCCTACCTTCCCTCCGGCTCTGCCTGCTGCAGTCTGCAGGGTCAACTGCAAAACTGTGTGCATGGCTTGTGAATCGTGTGTGTGTGTGTGTGTGTGTGTGTGTGTGTGTGTGTGTGTAAGGTGCATGTAGAATGGATGTCAGAGAAAGATAGCAAGTGTCCTCTTTCATCCTGTCCACCTGTTCCCTTGAGACAGGGTCTTTCACTGAACCTGGAGCTTGCTATCCTCCCATATTCTTCCATCCTGCTATTCCTTCACTCCTTCCCTGGCTTGGTGTGCCAGGCCGTAGCATTCTCTTGCACCCCCCTCTTCAGACAACACTCAGCTTTTTACATGGCTGCTGGGGTTCTAAAACTCAGTACTTGAGTTTGTGACATTCTTACCCACTGAGCCATCACCTCAGCCCTTATCTAGCTGTTTGTACCGGTCTTCCGGGCATCTGCATTCCTTCCAGCTTCACCGGCACAATACCTGGATGCCTTTTTCTTTGGGGCAAGCCACAGTCTGCCCAGCTGGCCTCCCTAGCAGTTCTGCCCATNGGATTCAAGATCTCTAACATAGATAGGCCCTGCCAAGCAATAGACCAGGGTCTCAGTCCCTACAAGCTGCAGTGCAGAACGCTGGGTCTCCCTTCCAGATAGCACCAGCTGCATAGCCCGAGAACACAGACACTCAGTCATGCATAATTGAAGACATAATAAGCGTTGGGTTGGCTACAGGAGAAAACATAATACGACATAAATCATCCTGCCAGGGACAAAATAAAGTTGAGATCCAAACTTTTAAAATGATGAGTGCTCGTTAGAGGCACCATCAGATAAGGCATTCTGCCCATATCATAAACCCTGAGGCTGAGAAACAGAGCGCCCCTGGCTCTACCCAGGGGACCAGAGACTGCAGAAGACNGAAGGAAATTACAGCATCCAGGAGACCAGATGTGCCAGATGACACATGGCTGGTATGTCCTCGNATTTACCCTGCTGAGCCACAGAACAAGCACCTTGGCACAGACCTCTGTTTAACAAGCTGGGGACTGAATTTTTAGGCTGCTTAGCAGCCATAACCAAGCAGCACAGTCAGGGGGGTTTATAAACAACCGGAACCCATTGCTCTGAGTTCTGGTGGCTGGGAGTCTGAGATCAGCACAAACAGTAGTGAAGACACCTTCCTGATCTACAGATGGTGGAGGGGCATGTGAGTGGTTGGGCCCCTTTTATAAACCACTGACCCCTTTCATGAAAGCCCCATTCTTGTGACCTTATAGCCCTCCCAAGGGCCTCACCTTCATATGCCATCAGTTTGGGGGCCATGTTTCAGTATATGTATTTGTGGCATACAAATGTTCATCAAATAGTCCCAAGATTGTCAGAAATGAGGAATCTGCTCCCGAGAACATGAGAAACACATGGGTCTGTGAGGCTGTGACCCTTCACTAATTTTGTTTCTATAGCTATGATAAAAGCGGCTTTGAGAGAGAACAGGCTTATATTGNTGGGTCAATCATCTATTATTGTGGAGAAGTCAAGGCAGCAGGGATTCAAACCAGCTGGGCACACCTACAGTCAAAGCAAAGAAGATGAATGCACACNTGCTTCCACTCAGCTGATGTCTCTGCTCTCACACAGTTCGGGAGCCAAACCCAGAGAACGGCACTGTCTACTTTCAGGCTATGTCTTCTCACATCAGTTAATGAAATCAAGATAGTCCTCCACAGATGCGCCCACGGGCCAACCTGATCTAGACAATCCTCATTGCAACTCTCTTCCCCAGGCTCTAGATTATGTATTAACCATCAAAGGTTCCCTCCAACATAACACAGGTCACAAGGGGATGGGAAGGACTACGGCCCCAAACTTCTGAGAAAGGAAGTTTTGGGTGACCCTAGTGATAGTGGGGAGTCTTTTAGCAGGGAGTAGAGCTGGCACTGGCAGCCTTGGTGACTTGATAGGCAGATAGCACCCTAACATTAGAAAGGAAGACTAAGATCTGGGAACCTAACACCTTCTATGTGAAGTGCACAGCACTACTCCCAAATCCCAGTGTGTTCTCTCAGACATGGCAAGGTGTGTNTCATGATGGGCAGAAAGGGAACCTTACTTATCATCTTTCTTCTCATATTGCCCAATGGAGGTATTACACACAGGAGGGGCTTCCTAAGTTTTTGTGTTTGTATGCCTTCAGGATGGCCANACCCTTCTGCTGTTCTTAGAAGTACTCACCGCATAGTACTTTCTGGGCTAAAGCTATGTCCAAAGTCCCAATTCATGTCATAGTGGTACCACCTGGGGAAACACCGTCACTGACTACAGGTCTCTGAATCCTCTTTTGAACACCTTACTTCCTACAAGTGTCTCTCCGATACTGCCAGCCAGGACCCCGAAGCCAATCAGACTGCGTGTTCTGAAAAGTTGAACAGTACTCACAAATCCGCTAACCTGTCCCCAGACAATCAAAACCCTCTTCACCTGGACAACAAGATANGTGTAATAACTAATACAGAAGACAATGGGAGGCAGAATCTTGGTGCCAGAGGCGTAGACAAAGGGCCTGGACTGGGAGGAGATAGAAGTCAAACCCTGGTGTACCCCTTCCCCTGGTGTACCCTTCTCCCCGTGTACCCCTCCTGCAGTGCCATGCCAGAGACCTCAAGAAGCTCAAAAGGGAAGTTTTTTCCCCCTTTAAAAACATTCTCCGGTATTCACATCCAGGCTCAAAGCTAAGTAACTGCAGGAGCTAAGTGGAAAGGTTGGGGGGGAAAAGGGGGACAGGGGTCTGTGTCAGAGAGAGTCCTCTTCTCTGTGGACTCTTCCTCAGAAGCCCTGAGAGAAGGAAAGCAGGGAGCCTAATGGGAGGGGAAACACAAANGGATCTGAACAAAGGAAACAGGGTAGAAGGGNAGGCTGTCACCGCCACCTCGGTTACACAGGGTGCTTTCCACGGAGAGCTGTCCTACGTCTCCTCCGTGCTGCTGTCGCAGAATACTTGGAAGGGGGTAATTTATAAAGAACACAGGTTTATTTCTTGCTGTTCTAAGGCTGGGATCAAAGAGCCCACAGGTGGCAAGGGCTGGATCCTCTCACGGAAGAAGGTGCAGGTGCAAGCGACAGCTCGAGACAGAGAAGCCTAACTCTGGTACCAAACCCACTGTTGTGGTAACGGATCCAGTCCAGTGATAATGACTTAACCCGTTCATGAGGACGGAACCCTAGCCACCTCATTACCTCTTTCTGTCAACACTGTGACATTGGGAATGGAGTCTCCCACACAGGAACTACAGGGACACATTGGGGCCATAGTGAGGGTTAGTAACTGGATGGAGAGTGGAGCACTATTTGAAGCAGTTTTAGTGGCTGAGAAGATGCTAAGTNCCAAGCTTTTGTGAGACACTGTGATGGAGACCAATAACATACAAGTGACAGTGTCTGAAGAGGGACCTCAAATGCCAACCATGACTGTGTCTGGAAAGACGAACTCTATATGACTTATTCTTTTTTTCCCCCTTATCTTCATTTTATTTTTTCAAAGATTTGTTTCTATTATTTTAAAAATGATGTGTATGTGTGTATTTCTGGGATGGGGAGCATATGTGCATTGTGTGTACTTACCCATGGAAGCCAGAGGCATGAGCTGGAGCTGGAGTTACAGGTGATTGTGAGATGCCTAACATGGATGTGGGGGAGCTAGCTTAGGTCCTCAGGGACAACAGAATGTTNTTATTCACTGAGCCATCTCTCCAGGCTCAAATATCCTTATTTTTCTGTAATGAATACAGTAATTTTTATGGCAGGTTATTTAAACTATTATTTCATAACAATTTAAATTTAATTTTTTAAAGCTTAAAATATGAGCCCTGCTCTGAAGAAGCTTAGCTGAAGTATATTGGGGAAGACACTGTTGACATTCAGGAAATAGAAAACTACGTCAGGCAAGGCCTATCCAAGCGCTGAGGCCTGCATCCTGCCTTCCATGGACTGCGGAGCAGAAAGAGTGGAGTGCAGGGTGACCGAGCCTGGAGGTCAGGAAGGTGTCCCAGATGGAAGGACACATTCTAGTACTTCCCACCTTCCTGCTTTGCATGTCCCAATCANCTGTGCCTTCCCTTTTGGCTCCTGGTTAGCGTGTTACCCAAGTGTTTGCTAACTTCCTGAGCAATAGGAACCAAGTCTGATGAGATGGTGTGGAGGGAGCAGTGTCTCAGGCAGAGGCAGGGCTCAGGTAGAGCTCACAGTTAGGGGCACATTATCCTGTTAGTTACCAAGCCTGGCTGTTTCTTCCCCTGGGAGCAGGAATCTCTAGTATGAAGTTCATAATGGTTGAGCCTTATTTCATCTTCATTCTGGGCCACACCAACCTCTGGGGACTCAAAAACGTTCCAAGGGTGTGTGGATACCATAGCTGGAAAGGAACCAATGTACAGATGCTTCATCTGATATTGTATTCCTTGCTAAAATATTTTCAGAGCACAAGTGGCTAAATTCTGAANCCAGCCCTAGCTGCTCTTCCCCAAGCACTCTCTCTCACACTCTGCAAGCGGAAATCATTGCCTCATATCTATCAACTGTTCCAACAGTGTATTCAGAGCTCTTTGTCCTGTGGGTTTACTTAGCAGCTAACACCCCCATGCTTTTTAAAAAAGATTTATTTTTATTATTTTTAAGTGTATGTGTGTGTGTGTCCATGTATGGGTATGTGAATGTGGAGAGAGTTCAGAAAAGGGTGTCAGATCCTCTGGAGGCACAGGCATTTGTGAGCTTCCTGGTGTGGGCACTGGAAATCAAACTTAAGTGCTCTTAAAAATCAATTCTACTCTTACCCATAGATCCTTCTCTCCAGTACAGCTCACTCTCTTATTGTCCTGTTGTCTCTATGGTCTCATGATGAGTCTAGGCATTGCCTAGACAAGTCCTCTGTTCACCATCTCTCAGAGCTGCACCCAAGCATCTGCCAGGACTGGGTCTTTTCTGAAACTCATCTGGAGAAGAATCCACTTCCAAGCTCATGTGGTTTGGAGAGGATTCCATTCCTTCCAGGTCACTGAACTGAGACCCGCAGCTCCTGCTGCAGGCTGGAGGCTTCCCTGAGTTGCCTGTCACTGACCTTTGCAATGACTTACTTCATCTAANCAACCAGAGAGACCCAAGGCAGTCTGCTGGGAAGATAGGCGTCATAACATACTACTGCTCCACTCAGGTTTACTCCCCTCAACATGCAGACTTGGAGAGGGTGGCTAAATGAGCANCATCCTGGACTCTGTCTTCTACATCTAGGAAACCAAAGAAAGGGCCTGGTGTTGCACACTTGTTATTTTGGCACTGTGGGTGTTTGGGAGGCTGAGGCAGGAGGATGACACATTTAAGTCCTGTTTGGGCTTCATAGCAGAAGATTGTCGAAGAAGCAAAATGGGCTAGAGAGACGGCTCATGGGTTCTTTTCCTTCTGTTTGTTTTTTCCTTTTCCAATGTATTAGTGTTTGTTTTATCTTAGTATATTTTATTTTATTCTATTATTATCCCTTAGAAGCCTGGTTATTTTATATTGAGAGACAGAAAGGGAGTGGAACTGGATGGGAGGGGAGAAGGAAGGAACTGAGAGGAATAGATGAGGGGAAACCATAATCAGGATATATTATGTGAGAAAAAAACTATTTTCAATAAAAGGGAAAGATATACAGTAATAACTAAAGACAGAAGACCTTTGTTACACACACTTTTGCATACACTTTGTTTTTCTTTTGTGTATGGGTATGCCTGTGTGTATTTATCCATGTGTGTGTACATGGATGTGTTCAGATGATGCATGTGAANATGTATGAGCATGTATATAGAGACTAGAGAACAGTCTTAGGTGAAATTTCTCAAGAGATGTTACCCTGGTTAGTTTTTGTCAACTTGGAATGACTACTATCATTTGAGAAGAAGGAACCTCAATTGAGGAACTGCCTCCATTACATTGGCCTGTGGCTATGTGTCGGGGGCATTTTCTTGGCGAATACTTGTGCCAGAAGCCAGCCCACGATAAGCAGAGGTAGTCCTGGGTGCTATATAAGAAGGCAGGATGAGCAAGTTGTAGACAGAAAGCCAGTAAGCAGCTTTCCTCTATGGCCTCTACTTCCATCCCTGTCTCCAGGGTCACACCTTGAGTTCCTGTCATGACTTCCCTCCTTGTAACTCTTTCCCAAGTGACTCCAGATTGTGTCAAGTTGATATTTAATGTCAAGAGGCATCACACCTCTTGTCTCTNCTTCCCCTGGGATTAAAAACATGAGCCCTGAAACCTGGGTTTGTGTGTGGGTTCTGTAAGACTGAATTCAGACTCATGCTTGCACATAAGCTCTTTACTGACAGAGCCATCTCTTCAACCCATTTAAACACATTTCTGTGGTAAAGAAATAAGCTAGGCAATCAATA
>LZPO01076222.1:26038-43685 GCA_001675575.1 Neotoma lepida
AGAGGGCCCAGTTCAGCACCATGAGGGGATCCACAGATATTGGTCCACAGTTCATGCATTTCCACCAGCTTGGCTGGCTTCATGATCTCAATGTCTCTTGTTCATAGAACCTCTCTTATCTCCGATCAGTTGAACTCCTGGAGCTCTGCCTGGCGCCTGGCCGTGAATCTCCGCATCTGCTTCCATCTGTCTCTGGATGAGGGCCCATGAGGGCTTCTCAGCCATGGGTCCATAGTTCATGCATCTCCACTAGTTTGCCTAGCCNTCTGGTCATAGTGTTTATCAAAGCATCAGAAAGCAAAGTAGAACAATGTTTGTCGAATCTAAAAGCTTTCTTATGAAGTCTTATGGTTTTGTAAGTATAGGAGTATGCTTTCTAAAATAGTGATAATTCACATTTTCTTCCTTTTCTATTTATATCTACCAGCTGTCCTATTGCTCCAGCTAATACTGTGCTGTGCATGGTATTGAACACAATGGAAAATCTATCTCATTTGTTATTTTTGAGAAAATTATTTCAGTTTTTCTGTATTTTGATTATTTCAGATATAGATTTTTTTTTATATAAAACCGTTATGATGTTGAAGGTATTTCCTTATATTCCTAGTTTCCTTGGGGCATTTTTATCATAAACAGATGTTGAAGTGTGTCAAGGTCTTTCCTGCATCAAATGAGATGATTATGTTATTTCTGTCCAGGAGTTTGTTTCTATAAGGTATTGCATTTACTTATTTGCACATGTTGATTCATTCTTGTATCCCTGGACTGAAACCATGTAAGGCAGTGGNATAAGATCTTCATGTGTCCTGAATTCAATTTATCAGTATTTTATTGATAATGAAGGGTATTGGTCTATAGTTTCCTTGTTGTTTTTATGTCTTTATCAATTTTTAATAATAGGGCAAACTTGACTTAATAAAATGACTTTCATTATGGTGGTTATTCTCTTTCTATTTCATGGAACAGTTTTAGAAATCTTGGTGCTAACTCTTCATTAACCATATGGCAGACTTCAGTAGTGAATCTGAAAAGACCTGGGTGATTGCTGGGTTAATCTTTATTACTGTTTGAATAACATTGCTTTTTATTGATCTGTTTAAGTTGATTATGTTTCCTTGGTTGAATTTTGGTAGGTTATAATTGTTCAGGAATTCATCCTTTTTTTTTTTGAGATTTCCAGTTTTCACAATATACATCTTTATTCCTGAAAAATAAAGTTCCTCATTATTTGCTAGATTTCTTTGGAATCTATTGTAGAATATTCCTTTTCAACTCTNATTTTATTCATTTGANTCTCTTTTGGTTGGCTTGTTTAAAGAATTGTCAGTTTTCCTTACTTTTTAACAACCAATTGTTTGAGTCTATTATTAATTTTTGGTCTTTATTTCATTACTTTATGCCCTGATTTTTATTATTATGTCTTCCTCTCTATAGCTTTGTGTTTTGGCCTGTGTTTATTCATTTTTAAGATCTTGGGGTTCATCATTAGATTTATTTTTCACCTGAAATTTCTTTGGCCTTTAAATTTAAGCCTTCATCCATGTAAATATATTTATTTTATTTTATTTTTTTGTATTTCTTTCGGTTCCATACATGCATACACACAGGTTTTTTGATCAAATATAACCCCATTACCCTCTCTTATCTTCCTCCAANTCCTNTTGAAATTTTTTTTCTTCCCAATTAGTTTACCTTCTATTTCTATGACTTTGTTTTTAATGTGTGTGCATCTTGTTTCAGTAGCCACAGCTGTGCTGAATTCATGACTGCAATTTTCACGTTATAGCCAGAAGACAGTGTTTCAAAATTCTGCTTTCCATCCTTTGGTTCTTGCAGTTTTTCTTCCCCTACTTCCATGATGTTTCCTGAGATGTCCCATTTATTGCTGGAAACTTCAACAGTCACTCATTCTATGTACATTGGTCATCTATGAACCTTCACATTAACCATCATCCTCTGTGAAAAAAAAAAGAAAGCTTCTCTAATCAAGATAGAAACCAGCACTCATCATGAATAAATAAGCATATAAGGCAGTTCAACTATATGTGTATTTAGCAAAACAACAGTAACAAATTCTGCCCTGGAGACTACGACTTCCCTAGCTACAAGCTTTTGATCAAGTTTAATGTACTAGGCCTATATTCCCTCTCATGAGGCAGGCCTATTAACTGATCAGAAGGTGACTGGTTATCTATTAACAGTTATGACACCATTGTATCAGTGTGAACAACTTGCTTGGAAGGTTAGTATTGGCGCACAGAGTCCACAGCTAGTTAAGACTATTGATGTAGATTATCTCCCAGCATATTTAAGAGAGATAGCTTTCAGTTCAATTTCACCTAGATTTTCCTTTGTCCTGTATGTAAAGTATCTGATATCTTCAGCAATAGATTCTTGCTATCTAGTTCTTGTGAGACCCAGAGGCAATGGCAACACACCTTGTTTTAGGGGAACCCTAAGGGATCTCCCTGACTAACAACACATAGAGGGGTATCTCACACATGGAATAGGGATTTTCATTTTAAAAATCCTTGTCTTCTGGAACCAGCATTGCCCACTCATGAAGGGCACCTCTGTTCAAAGTTTGTTTGGTTTTTGTAGTTTTTAGGTAGAATATAAAATAGGTTTCCATTTGCTTTTTCCTACATCTTGAGGTTTGTTGACCCTCCTCCCATTCATCACTTTTCCACACCCCTTTGCCTTTCTCTTTATTTAAACTTATCCTCTAGAATTAGCTTTTCTACTTTAATTTGACTTCATTTTANTATTCCTCACTGTGGTGGTTTGAATGAGAANGATCCCATAGGCTCATATGTTTGGATACTTGATCCCCAGATGGTGCTGCGTAGAGTTCATTTGTGTATTATGAATCACATTTCATTATACATTTATCATGTTATTGCTATGTAGACTGACATAATTTCCTAGTTATTGTGAATAATGTAGCAATGATAATGGCTGTTCATGTATCTCTATTGTAGGATATACAGTGTCTTGGTATATGTAGATTATATGTTAGGTATATTTTTAGCTTCTTGAGGAGCCTCCATACTACATAAGTTTATCCTTCCACAAAACAGAAAATAAGGTTTTTGCTTTCTCCATAACCTTGCCATTTGTTATCATTTTCTTCCCTCTCTCTTTCTTCTCTCTCTTTTTTCTTTTTCCCCCTTTCTTCCTTCCTTCCTTCTTCCCTCTCTTCCTTCTTCCTTTCTTTCTTTCTTTCTTTCTTTCTTTCTTTCTTTCTTTCTTTCTTTCTTTCTTTCTAAATCTTAGCTATTCTGTCTTGTCTGAGATTAAATCACAAAGTAATTTTAACTTTCATTTACCTGATGGTTACAAATATTGAACTTGTTTTTGAATGTTCATTAGCCGTTTGTGTTTGAGAATTCTCTGTTCAGATTCATAATACATTTTTTTAATTTGTTTTTTGAGACAGGGTTTCTCTGTGTAGCTTTTGCACCTTTCCTGGAACTCACTCGGTAGCGCAGACTGGCCTCGAACTCACAGAGATCCACCTGCCTCTGCCTCCCGAGTGCTGGAATTAAAGGCATGTGTCACCACTGCCCAGCTCATAATATATTTTTGAATTAGAATTTTAGCTTTCTTAATGTTAGGTTTTTTTTTACTTCTTTGTATATTACAAATATTAATCCTTTCCTAGATGTATATCTGAAAAAAAGATTTTTATGGCATTTTGTATGGTTCTTTTTAACTTGGGGGATATTTTCCTTTGCTGTACATAAGTGAAGTGTTGGTGTAGATTGTTCCTGGGTCTTCAAAAACTGGTAACTCCTAGTTATGCAGCATGGGTATTATTTGGACATTTGGACTCTTGTATTTCCTATGGCTTCTACTGGCATTGAGTCTGTATTCCAAGTGTCCAACCCACTAAAAGTGTCTTTATTTTAGTATTTTCCCTTCTTTGCTTACCAAGGTCTTCTGCTAATCACAGTTAGNTTAGAAGGCTGTGTGCTGGGCATATTCTCTTATCCTTTTGAGAAGCTCCTGAAATTTACTGTTTGGCATGACTGGTATATCTGAGTAGTTTCTTCCAAGTATATTGGGAATATGGAAATAACCACAGCACTGAGAGTGTTACAGGTAGAAGACCTCTCTCCATATACCAATATAAATCCTCTGCTAAAGAGATGAACTGTTGAGTTCTCGATTATTGAGCAGAAGAAGCTGAACCTCCTTCTGACTGCACCTTTTGGGTTGTCAGTATCTTGTTATGCCTCTTGTTACAACTGTCTCCTAATGCTATCATTTACCCTGCTGTTTTTGTGGGTTGAATTCTGGNTCCTATAACTGTGTGTATTTCCTTTTCTTAGGCTCCCAGTTTGTGTTTTAAACATTCTGTTTCCTTTCAGGAGAGCACCTGGCCTCTGGCATTTGAGCCATATGGAATCTGGGAGTGGATTCCTCTCACTGCTGACACAACCACCAGTGTTTCAACAAAACGTGCTANTGGATTTGAGGCCTGTGAGGGCTGTGGCTTGTCTAGCTGATAAGATTTCCAGTCTCTTTTTACTGGGGCTGGTGGACTTATTTGTTGGTGGAGCCGTCTACTTCTGTTGCACTGGGAANTGTGGCTGAGCTGTGTTCTGCTTTATTTCTTTTCAGTATTGCCTTTCTTTTTTCCATTTTCAGGTATTCTATCAGCTCCTTTAAGAATTTCTGACATTCTTCATGCCTTTATCTCTTTGGAAATATTTTTTACTCTCATTATTCTGACTCCTCTGCAACTGTGTCACAGTGAGGTAGCTTTTCATCTGCCATCATAGCATCCTTCATCTCAGTTTTACTATTTAGTTTTTTAAATTATATTTGGGGCTCATAGAAGCATGCATGCTGTTTTGTACTTGGCTGGATGTGTCAAAGTAATTTCCTGTAAGAAGGTCCTCAAAATAAAATGAATAAAATACCAATNAAAATTGACTCTGGTGACTATGTTCCTACTAAGCATATATCGCTTTGGATTTCTAGGGAAAGATAAATACCCCCTGATGAATGGTGGATGCATTTAAATGATAAACATAACAGTAATATGTTGACTTGAAGCAAACAGAAGCAACAAATATTGAACATTGTGAGTGTGTGTGTGTGTGTGTATACATGTATGTGGATAGAAGGGGAGGGATGGAGGCACACACACACACACACACACACACACACACACACAGAACATTTTAAATTGATGAACAGTAGTCATTGAGAGAAAATATAATTATTAATTATTAAACTTTATACAAACAGTTCCCTGAGAACCCATCCGCCATGTAGGCTAGGGAAGCATATCCAACTACAGATACTCACCTCTACCTCCTCATCTCTAAATCCAATCCCTTGGTCTCACCACCAGGTTAGTAGTAGACTGCCTGTTGTAGCCTCTCCCCCCTCTCTGCCCCCATCTCTAGCACCCACCAGCCATGCGGGCCAGGGAAGCAGATAGGCCAGGGAGAAAGGTAGACTATCTTCTCATATTCACTCCCCTACCTTTCCTCCAAGGCCAATCACNCAGTCTCATCCCTAGCTCTGTAGCTGACTGCATATATAGTAATATGGTCTTTATTTCCTCTTTGCCTCTATTCCCACTGGAGTAATCAGATCCTGGTGCAACACCTTTCTTTTCTTCCTTCTGAGCCACCAAGCCCCCTTCTAATCCATATCCATCCAACATAAACAGTTGAAAATAATGAAATGACAGCTATCAATACAAACCATTCAATAACAGATTTTGGTCACAAGTAATGATAGACTCCCAGACTNGGGGTTCTATCNTGTCCTGGTGGANGCCCNAGAGACCCAGACTCCAGTCCAGTAGATGCAATAAACAAGAGGATTTTATTCATTTGNGCAAANNGGCTCTCCACCTCAGGAGGTGGNAGNANCCCTGAACAGCATTTTTAGGCANGTTTTAAAGGCAAAAACCACAAGATTAGCATAANTNGNNAGCTATCGTACAATTGGCTGGTTTGAAGGTTGCTATGAGTGGGCTTTTTGGGGATTTTTCCTGGTAGGGTGTGCTCTTGGGGTGGTGGCAGTTTCTTTTCTTGGAAAACCCACAAAGTGCTCTGTCTTGACCATGTGGCCTTATCCTAGGCTAACATCTGGTCTCATGGCCTGGTCTCGGGACTAGGCTTAGTTTCTTAATTTTTTATAGAAATGACAGAAACCCTCGTTGGGGTCTCTCATTCCCTCCTTTTTTTTTTTAGACTGATTTTAANCCTAAAATCATAGCTCTGTAATACGGCTCGGGTCTCCACTAGAGCGTAGAGTGTGGCACTGGTGCGTTAGCACAAGGGCTTGAGTTGTGGAGAGACTTTCTCAGATAAGCTGGGGGAGTCACTTAAAGATCCAAGGCCCTAGGGCAAGGGCCAAAAGGAGGAGTAGTAGGGGTCCTAGAATGGAGGAGATTAGGGTGGTCAACTAGGGGGACCTTGAGTACCATGATTCGAACCATCCCTGTTGTTTTTCGTATTCTTTTTTTCTTTTTGCTAAACCTTCCCAGATTTTTGCTGTGGAGTCTTTTACTACCCCGGGTGATCTGCATAAAAACAACATTCCTCTCCTAAAGCTGCACAAAGACCTCTTTCCTTTAGAAACAACAAGTCTAATCTTCTCCTATTTTGTAGGACAACTTCAGCTAATGAGATCAGAGAGGCTTGTAAGTGGGTGATGGCGTTTTCAAGCTTTTGGATGTCTTCATCTATCGACATCCGCAGCTCCCTGTAGCGGGTAGTCTGGGAAATGAGAGCTGTAGCCCCTGTTCCTAGCCCAGTCAGACTTGCTCCCATTAGGACTGCCAGGGTGACAGCAGTTATTGCCTCTCTTTCTGGCCTATGGGGTTGTAGCATCATTTCATCTGGGGAGTGATAAGTCAGTCGGGGCACTAAGCGTACCATCACACAATATCCCCTGGAGGTATGTAGAACCTGGGCATGAGGACAAGGTGTTAGGCCCGTAGAGCAGGCCCACCAAGCATCATCAGTGGGGATCAGACAGCCCTCAGTCCCATCAAGGGNAACTGTGGAGTTGCATAGTNTGCCATCCCCTTTGCCTATGCATGTTCCTTGTCCCTGCAGTTCAGCTAGGGTGAGTTTACCCTGTGAGTTCCATNTNCAGGAGGAAGCATTTCCTCGGGTAAAATTAGCACTTATCGCCACACCTTCATAAAAGGGAAGTTGAGCTGTGTAACATATCCAACAAGCTTTAGTTAGGTTCGAGTTGGTGGCATTTAAAATCCCAAGAGCATGATTAATCATTTTGAGCATTGCCTGGTAGTGTGCCGTTAGGGGAGGCCCTGGCTGTGAATGGGGATAGCTTTTAAAGAAAGCTTTATGGTCTAAGGGAGGACCACCCACAGGGAGGAAGGGGGTTGATGTGCTGTGGGAGACCCCATGAGTGTTGTTTGGGGAAAAGCCAGAGACAGTAGTGGAGGGGTGACTAGTAGGAGGGAGTGGCTGGTTGATGATAGGATTTGACCCAACAGGGGTATGTTTTAAGGGGCTTAAGGTGCGGCGGATAGTGAATGTAAGGATGGGGTTGTATCCAGAACTGTATAGCCGGAGTCCCCATGTCTTACCAGTGGCCCAATCGGCCTTTTTTCCCTCAGTGGTAAACTTAATTATCAAAGAATTGCAGCGACCCCTGGAGGTTGCCCATGGGTGGTTGGGGAAGCACTCTTTGTCATAACAGGGACCACAGTCTACCCAGCGGCCACCTAGTTTGCATCTCCCTGTTCCTAGCATGCTTCTGTCCCCCCAACTCATGGTGATGAAGTCCTTTTTAACTGGGGGCTCCCACCAGATCCATCCCATGCTTTCATATCCCCAGGTGGTGCAATAAGCTGACTCCGGACCCCCGCATTTCTTGATCTGGGAGTGGTCCTGGGAATGGCCAGGACATACATAGAAGTGTTGATCTCTAGTCCCTTTTCTCTGGCCTGGGGAGGCACACCCATACCCAGGGAAGGGCTCTTGTTCGGAGGGGTCCCAAGCCTCTCCCACCAAGTCACATAAGTCTACATACAAATCTGGGAACCATGTGTCTCTAGGCTGGTTGGTAGAAGAGGTGGAGTTAGTGATAACTCCCGTCTCTAAGTTAAACACCAACCATGTTTGGTTCACGGGTAGATGTGGGTTAGCGATGGTCTGTGACATGGCTAGGGAGGCAGAAAAACCAGCTAGCCAGGTTTTAAGTGTCTTAGCTTGAGAGGGTTTGGGGTGCACTGCAGTCTCCATCTGGCTGAGTCTGGATTGTCCTCTGGTGGTGCCCGCTTAACATGGGAGGCGTGGATCCAGGTGGTAATCCCGTCCACCTTGAGTGCAGTCGGGGTAGTAAGCAGCACAGTGTACGGGCCCTTCCAGCGGGGTTCGAGAGTCCCTCTGGACGTACATGGTGTCACCAATCTGGAAGCGGTGTGGAACGGTAGAGTTTCCTGCTTGGTAGACCGCTGCCAGGGGCTTCCAGACCCAGTTCTGGATGATCTGCAGGGCCCTGAGTCGTGCCTGCAGACTAGGGGTATTAGCAAAGGAATCAACAGTGGGGTTGAGTAAATCTGCCATGGGGGGTCCCCCATATAGAATCTTGGAGGGTGTCAACTCATGATGGGCTGGGGTATTCCGGACTCGGAACAGGGCCAGGGGGAGGAGTTGGACCCAGTCTCTAGTGCCAGTCTCCAATGCTAATTTTGTCAAAATCTCCTTAATTGTTCTGTTCATGCGTTCTACCTGCCTGGAACTCTGGGGTTGGTATGTACATTGTAATTTCCAATCTATCCCCAGTAGTCTGGCCACTAACTGGCTTACCTGGGAGACAAAGGTTGGGCCATTGTCTGACACGATTACCTTAGGCAGGCTGAAGCGAGGGAAAATGTCTTCCAGGATCTTTTTGACCACCACCTGGGTGGTCTCTTGTTTGGTGGGAAAGGCCTCTGTCCATCCGGAGAAGGTGTCTATGAAGACTAAGAGGTATTTGGCCCCATATTTACCCAGTTTGATTTCAGTGAAGTCGATCTCCAAGTTGGTTCCAGACCAGTTTCCCTGCATCCTGACTCCTTCTGGCACTTGGAGGCGCCCTGTGTTCACCTTGGTGCATGGGACGCAGGACCCTGTGACCTGTTTAATTAATGCATCAAGCCCAGGTATATAATAGAAATGCTCCTTTCTTTTTAAAAGCGTCCCGAGCTTTTTGTGTCCCAGGTGGGTCCACNGGTGGAGGTCGGTTACCAATTCTTTGGCCATTTTTCTGGGCAGGACTGTTTTGTCCTGGTACCTCCAGGTTTTTGTCTGATCATCGTAGTTGGCTCCCAACTGCTGAACCATATTGAGGTCTTGGTCAGAGTATTTAAAAAAGGGNTCCCTAGGTAGCTGAGGGGCCCTGGGCACTTCTAATGGGAGCACCTATTGTCCTAAAGTGGCTGCCTTCGCCACCTCATCTGCCATCCTGTTTCCCCGGGCTACAGGGTCATCTCCTTGCTGGTGGCCTGGGCAATGGACAATGCTCAGTCTCTTAGGCAGGAAGAGTGCCTGGAGGAGATCCAGGATCTCTTGTCTGTTTTTAATGTCCTTGCCTGCTGAGGTTAGCAGGCCTCTTCTGTAGATTTACCCATGCACATGGGCAGTAGCGGCTGTCAGTGTAGATGTTAATCTTTTTGTCTTGGGCCTTTTTTAAGGCCTGGGTTAAAGCTATGAGTTCTGCCTTTTGAGCTGAAGTCCCTGGTTCTAGGGTGGCAGCCCAGATGACAGTCTTTCCATCCACCACCACCACTCCCGCTCTCCGCTCACCATTGTGCAGGAAACTGCTCCCATCCATGTACCAGGAGTCTGCATCAGGCATAAGTTGGTCAGTCAAATCCTCCTGGGTGCCATGGGTCTCAGCAAGTATTTGGTGACAGTCATGGTTTACCTGGTGTGGGGACCCTGGTTCTGGGAGCAATGTGGCTGGGTTGAGGGAAACAGCCGCCCCAAATCATATCTGCTCTGGGTTCAGTAGCATGGTCTGGTAGTGGGTGACCTGGGCGTGCGAGAGCCACCANTCTGGTGGCTGGCGAATGACAGTTTCTATAACATGGGGAGCTATGACAGTGAGGGGCTGGCCCAAAGTTAATTTATCTGAGTCTTTCACAAGAACTGCCACCATGGCTATCATGCGGAGGCATGGGCCCAGCTGGCCACCATGTTGTCCAATTTCTTTGAGAAGTAGGCCACCGGCTTTTTCCAGGGCTCAGGCTTCTGGGTTAAGACTCCCTTGGCCACCCCCTGGTGTTCATCAACATATAGAGGAAAAGGCTTAGTTACGTCAGGGAGGCTTAAGGCTGGGGCCAATAACAAGGCCCTCTTTATTTGGTCAAAGGCTCGTTGCTGCTCCTCTCCCCAGGCAAAGGGGACATTGGACTTGGTGAGAGGGTACAGAGGGGCTACTAGTTCAGCGAAACCTTGTATCCAGAGTCGGCAGAAACTGGCACTGCCTAGGAATTCTCTTAACTTTTGGGCACTGGAGGGTGGTGGGATCAGGGTGACAGTCTGTTTGCGGCTTTCTGTCAGCCACCGTTGCCCTCCCTCCAGCCAGTATCCTAGGTAGCCACTTGCTTTTTGCATATTTGAGCCTTTTTAGCAGAGGCTCTATATCCCAACTCTCCCAATCTCTGGAGCAGGACCCCCGTTCCTTCAAGACAGTCCTGTTCAGTCTCTGCTGCCAAAAGCAGGTCATCCACGTACTGCAGGAAGGTCAGNTTAGGATGGCTGACTCTGAAATCAGCTAAGTCTTGGTGCAGGGCCTCGTCAAACAGGGCTGGGGAATTTTTAAAACCCCTGTGGTAGTCTAGTNCAGGTAAGCTGCCCTGAGAATCTGGTCTCAGGATCCTTCCATTTGAAGGCAAAAATAGGTTGGCTTTGGGGGCTTAGCCACAGGCAGAAGAATGCGTCTTTCAGGTCTAGCACAGTATACCAGATGTGGCTCGGGGTTAAGCTACTTAACAGATTTTAGGGATTAGGGACGGTGGGGTATATATCCTCCGTTCTTCAATTAACCTCTCATAAGTCTTGAACTGGCTGGTAGTCCCCTGTACCTGGCTTTTTTACTGACAAGAGGGGGGTGTTCTAGGGGGACTGGCATGATTTAAGATGCCCAATTGCAGGAGTCTCTGAATATGAGGTCGAATACCTTTTTTTTTGCCTCTTTACTCATTGGATACTGGCAGGTCAACAGGCTTTAAGCATATCACTAGGGGTGGTTGGTTCGTAGCCATTCCCATCCCGGCAGTCTCCACCCAGGCTGTAGGGAATTCCGCAAGCCACTTGGGGTCTAATGGTGGCGGCAGGGTTGAGGGAAATTCGTGCAGCCGATGTTCATCCTCCAGACAGAGGGTTAATGCCTAGAGAGACTGCCCCCCCTGGGCCAGCAACTGAGGCTCCTCCCTCGTGGAAATGGATCCATGCCCCGACCTTTGAGAGAAGATCCCTCCCTAGTAGTGGGTAGGGGCAGTCCGGCACCAACAGGAACAAGTGAGTGACCTGTCCTGTGCTAAGATTGACTTTCTGCTCAGTTGTCCACAAATACAATTTTCCCCTGGTAGCTCCCTGGACCCATGAAGTCTTGGTGCTCAGGGATCTTGTGGATTGGACAAGAACGGAATGTTGAGCTCCTGTGTCAACTAGGAACATTACTGGTTGGCCCCCCACATCAAGGATTATCTGGGGCTCAAGGGGGGCTCCTGGCCCTGACCCCCCTAATCCTCGTCCTCCAGGGACAATACTGTCACCGGCTTCTTTGGCCCCCGGGGCTGGATCTTCCTTGGGCAGTCTTTTACCCAGTGACCCTTTTCTTTGCAGTAGGCACACTCTTCCCATTCCACTCTTGGCCTCCTTCTGTCTCCCAGGTCCCTACTCTGCCTAGGTTTATCCTGTCCTGGATTTCTTACTATGGTGGCCAAAATCTTAGTTAGTTCCCTATTGTGCTTTTTGTCTCTCCTGTCCTCCCTAGCTTCCTGCTCTTTGCACAATCTTTCTTCCTTCTCCTCTGGAGTTTCTCTTTTATTAAAAATCTTTTCTGCCTCTTTAACTAGATCCTGCAAAGTATATCCCTGCAGCCCTTCGAGCCGCTGCAGTTTAGTTTGGATGTCCGGTGCCGATTGCCCGATAAAGGACATGATCACATTGGACTGCCTGTCTGCAGNGAGGGGGTTGAAGGGGGTGTACATGTGATACCCCTCCATCAGCCTTTCAAGGAAACCTGCGGGCGTTTCTTCAATTCCCTGAACTATTGCACATACCTTGGCCAAATTAGTGGGCACCTTCCTGCCCCTTTAAGACCCACCAGGAGAATCTGGTGATAGAGATGGTGTTGTGATCACAGTTAGGTTGGGTCGGGGGAAGGCTTCATCTATCTCATTAGGCAGCTGGGTGGGCTGGCCGTCATCCCCAGGCACATTCTTGCACACTTCCAAAAACACATGTTGTCTTTCCTCGGTAGTGAGAAGGGTCTGCNAAAGCTGCTGACAGTCTTCCCATGTGGGATGATGAGTCAACAAAATGGACTNGATCAGTCCCAACAATGCCTGGGGGTCCTGGGAGAAGGAAGGGTTATGAGTTTTCCAATTATAAAGGTCTGAGGTGGAGAATGGCTAGTATTGGATCTGGCTGCCTATCTAGTGAAGGGGGAATGCCTGTGAGGTCCAGACACTCTCTGACTCCTACATTCGCTCTCGGTGGAGGCGCAAGCTACTGCTGGGGGGTGGAGATGGCTCTTGAGCAGCCTCTTCCGCCCCGGTGGAGTCCGGGGAGGGAGCAGGGTTCCTCCTCCGAGGCTGAGGAGGACTTTCAGGCTGTGGCTGGAGCTGGGTGTAGGGTGGTGGTGGATCTAGGAGTAGGAGGTCGTCCTGTCCTCATGGGAGGACAGGTGGGCCCTTGAGCTTCTGTCTCAGGGGCTCTGACAAGGGATAGAGAGAGGAAGTAGCAGGTGGGGCAGACAGGAGGGGGATAGGCAGAGTGGAGGTTGGGGGAGGCGGCAGCTTGGGAGATGAGGAAAGGAAAGGTTTTACCCAAGGTGGAGGGTGGAGGGTGGAGGGTGGAGGGTCAGGTTTTCCCATATGGAGATGTAGAGTACTTGGTCAGGGTGTCCAAGGCATCTGGGTTGAAAGACCTGCGCCTTAACCTGCAAGATAGTTTCAATATTAAAGGTTCTGTCCCTCAGCCAGCCAACATCAAAAGTGGGCCACTCTGAGGAGAAGAAGGTTATCCATTTCTTCTTTTTGACCTCCAGTGAAGAGTCATGGGCTCAGGCCACTACTTCCTTCCAGTGATATAGAGTGAGGCTTAGAGGGGTGGTTAGTTGTTGTCCCATTTTGGGGGGTCTGAGTTCGAGGACAAGAAAGACAGAGAGGACGGGGACACAGAGGAGGACAAATACAAACCNCTCGNCNGTTGATCGGCAGTAAACTGAAAGTAGGGCTTCTGATGAGAGCGGTTGCTCACTGATGGGCTCCCCAGGGAGGAGGGACACTCGGTCTCTCTCCTTCCCTGAGACGACCCTGGAGGGAGGCTCCAGGGCAGGACCAGGGGTCTTGGGGCACGTCTGCTTCCCCCGCTGGCCCAAAAACAGTCCTGCACAGGCACAAAATACAGATGCTGATCCCACCAGACAACAAGACAAACACNATAGACACAAAGCAGCTGAGCTCAGTCTTACCTCCAACTGGTCCAGGAATTTGGGGGTCTGAGGTCGCCCCAGATCTTGGTAGGACCTCCAAATGCTAGACTCCCAGACTCGGGGTTCTATCATGTCCTGGTGGACGCCCCAGAGACCCAGACTCCAGTCCAGTAGATGCAATAAGCAAGAGGATTTTATTCGTTTGTGCAAACGGGCTCTCTGCCTCGGGAGGTGGGAGAAGCCCTGAACAACATTTGTAGGCAAGTTTTAAAGGCAAAAACCACAAGATTAGCATAATTTGAGGGCTATCATACAATTGGCTGGTTTGAAGGTTGCTATGAGCGGGCTTTTTTGGGAGTTTTTCCTGGTAGGGTGTGCTCTTGGGGTGGTGGCTGTTTCTTTTCTTGGAAAACCCACAAAGTGCTCTGTCTTGACCATGTGACCTTATCCTAGGCTAACATCTGGTCTCATGGCCTGGTCTCGGGACTAGGCTTACTTTCTTAATTTTTTTTATAGAAATGACAGAAACCATGATTGGGGTTTTTCAGTAATAGATTAAAGAACTCAACTTACCAATTGAAAGACACATGTTGGCTAGATAGATTAAGAAACAAAATTGATTTTTCTGGAAGGCCTCCTCTTTTTTGAAGGGAAACAGAGGAGGAGTGGATCTGGGGGAGATGGGAGGTGGCAGGAGTGGGGAATCAGAGAACTGGAGGGAAGGAAAACTGTGGTCAGAATGTAATGTATAAGGAAAAAAACTTTTCTTACCTTCAAATATGGGTGCCACCTTAAAGAGAAAGGATTGAAAAATGTATTCCAAGCAAATGAGACCTGGAAGCAAATAAGTATTGCTATCCCAGTATGCAAAAAAAGACCTCAAACTAAAATTAATCAGAAGAAATAAAGAACACTTTTTATTCTGACCAAGAGAACAACTAAACAAAGAGATATTACAAACTTACATATGTCTGGAAACAAATGAACAAACAAACAAAAACACCCTGCTGCCCCAAATTTCATAAGAAGTATAATATACTTAAAGACCCAGATTTACTCCAGCTTAGTGATAGTATATGACTTCAATACATTACTTTCTACAATATATAAAAAACACACACAGGAAAAAATCATAATTAAATGACACCAAACATCAAATTGATGTAACAGAAATCTGAAGAATTTCCCACCTAAATATCAAAGGATATATTCTCTACTCAGCAGACCATGGAAGTTTTTGTAAAATAGACCACACTCTGAGACATAAAACAAATCTCAACAAATTTAGAAATAAATTAAAATAATTCAATATATCCAATTTCACTGTAAAATACAGTTTAAAATAAAAGGCAAATGAATGCCCAATGATTACACAAAATAAAAGGAATAAAGACACAATAGAACAAAACCACTGGAACATTTTAAAACCACTTCTAAGAGGGAAGTTTATAGTTATAAGTACTTACATTAAAAAAAAATAGAAAGCGCATGAATAAATGACTGAATGATGCAACTCAAGAATTTGGAAAAAAACAAGAACAAACTCAAATTCAGTGGACCAAAAGAAATAATAAAAATTAGATATCGGTGAACTAGAAACAAGGAAATCAATAAAAATTATCAATGATTCTAAGAGCTGGTTCTTTGAGAAGATAAACAAGACCGAAAGACACTTTACTTAACAGCACAAAGAACAAAAGACGGTGATGACCCAATAAACATAATCAGAAATTGATAGGGAAACTGTTACAATAGATATCAGAGAAATTGAGAACAGTGCAAAGAAGTAGTTAAAACCTGTAAAATTAAAAAGAATGTAAAAGAAAATGATAAAATTCTAGGTTCATACAAACCAAAAAAGTTAAACTAAGAAGTGATCAATAACTTAAAATGACCCATAACTGATAAGCGAAAATCCTCTGGTAGTGAGTAACTCCACCGATGCAATAAGTCAGATCAGACCAAATTAATAAATTCAGGTTTAATCTGAGCAAAACATTCCTGGGTGATGCCAGGAAAAAGGTGAAGACACAAGGGGAAACCATGGGGGGAAGTCTATGGGCCAGATCTTAAATACCCTCCTGGGGTGGAGCCAGGGAGCTCCAGGGAGCTGCTGCTTGGTGCACCAAGGGCAAGGTTTGGAATGGGGCTCTGAGCTGGAGATCCCCAACATACCAACCTTTTTGGGTATATATGGATGCTGGTTCTAGTCTGGCTACTTTCTCCTGGCAAGGGATAATGTGAGGAGGGGGAGTTGGGAGTCAGTGGGGGTCACACTCAGGGGCTGGTATGGGTGAAGAAGCATTCGGTTACCAGTCATCTTGGAGACCTCAGGCATTTGTTCCTTGGGGAGGCAGAGAGGGTAAGTTGCTAGGAGAAAAAGTAGATAATTAACACCAGCCTTATGGTGGGACTAGCCATGGGATAAAGAATGGAACAGAGAAGTGTCCTGGTTGTACAGAAGCAAGGGTGAATGAACCAGACGAAAGAGCAGATATGCCCTTGAGTCTGGAGAGGTGGTACCAGCACTGATGTTCCAGGAACTTGGGGGGATAGCATGCCAAATCAGGGGATGATGTGTTCAGGAGTACCTGACACATGACATCTTCTGTTTCCCTAGAGGTGGGGAGGTGTTTCCATCCTGTAAAGGTGTCAATAAGAGTTAAGAGATAACAGAGCCTTTTTATGAGTGGGCATTTGGGTAAAGTCAACAGTTGTTTGGGACACCAAACAGTTGCCTGGTTGGTGTCCTCAAAGCTGGTACAGGGGCTAGTGCATCTGGAGGAACCGTTTCGGGTGCCCTTGGCCCAAGTCTGGCAGGAGGGTTAGACCTGTCTAGGGACTGATATATCNATCATGCCAGATTCCTTGATACAGTAGCAGAACTCTTTCCCCAGCAACCTGCAGGCATCTCTAAAGCAACTGGAACAGATTTACATCTTGGTGCCGTCACAAAAGGCTCTGGATTTGGGTTAAAGGTATGAGCATTTTTTCCTAGGGCCTGGTTTCAGCCCAATGAAACACACCTTCAAGTCTATACTTAAAGGACAACCAGAGGAGATTTACTGAATGGAAGAGGTTGAGTGAGTGAAAGAGGAAGAGGGAGGGAGGCTGAGGAGCTAAGAAGGAACAGAGTTGATCATGCCTGCAGGTTTCCATACCCTGTCTAATGCTAACCTGTCTCTAAAAGATGGGGCCAGTAAAATCCACAGAAATTTAAGGACTTCTGAAAATTGTTTGTAGTCAGTGCCTCCACGAAGCCTGTGAATGAGGCACAGCTGTCTGTGCTTTTAACAGGAAAGTTAACTAATGAACTAATGAGCTACCAAGTTGATTGTAGCCTTGGTGTGGGGGGTCAGGGGAGAGCTGTTACACTGGCAAAGCTATCAGTACTGTAGTCATCAAATGATATCAGATCTAAGAAGGATAAATAAGCAGAAGTAAGATAGCTTTCCAGCTTCCTAGGGAGTCCCAGGTTTCTCCATGGTTGTTGGAGGATAGAAGTCCCAAAGGCAGTACCAGTCTTTGACTGCCAAGTCCAGAATATATGACAGACCTTCCTGTGGGAGTAGGAATTTATGGAGAGTGACCTACCTTACCTTGGCAAAGTGGGGCAATCAATCCCCCAGTGTCCTGTTGTCCAGTCTGGGCAGGGTCTTGGCAGTGGTTTAAAGTGCAAAGCAGTGCATGGCTGGCTTTGCCACATTTAAAACAAGCTTCCAGGTGGAAGTTCTTCTGTGGCCTTGGGGGAGGTACAGGATGCTACCAGAAGCTGGCATGTCTCTATAAGCTTTTTTATTAACATAACATATTCTCAGATCTTTGAAGTGCTTGAGGATCAGGGGAAACATCTGGTACATATATCTAAACTAGACAAATATTGTTTAGGCTTAACTTAGTTTACCCAATATTAGTAAAAGCAAGAACAGAAGGAATATTACAGTCTCTAGTTTTCAGCTTTGGTCCTAAGATATAATTACAAGGCAAAACCAAG
>LZPO01076222.1:43740-68133 GCA_001675575.1 Neotoma lepida
TTAGACAGGGTTTCTCTGTGTAGCTTTGGTGCCTTCCCTGGAACTCACAGAGATCCACCTGATTCTGCCTCCCGAGTGCTGGGATTAAAGGCGTGCACCACCACCAATCAGCGGCAAAACCAAGTTTTAACATTGCAAACAGTTTAGAGTTTTTTTTTAAATCAGTATCAAGGGATTTACTCCTAGGTGACAAAATCTGGCTGCCGCAAGATACATCCCTGTAAATAAATGTATGGAGGTACAGTTTTGATACCTCAGCAAACCAGCATTGTTTTAAATCCTATCTTTCATGAACCTTGTTATTTTGGACAGGACAGGCATTAAATCTATCCTAATCCAAAATAACTTGCAGACCTAATGTCGTCTCCACATGGTCACCTCTATCTAAGATGGCGGTAAAATCTTATGACCTCCTTCTTCTCTGTCCCTAGTCAAAACTGTTTCTGCCCTTGTGTTGTAAGGTGATGGCAGACTACATAGTGTTCTTAAGGGTGGCTGCCCACATGGTTGTTTTCTAGAGCAGTTTAAATTTATAGTTACCAGTTTTAAGTTAACTTTTGTTACAGGCTTTTAATCATACCCAATTTCTTAGCTGNTTTTCTTTAATAAAGTAGAACAACATAAAATAACTTTTTTCTATCATATCACATCAGATTCAGTAAAGCCCAGAGGCAAATCCTGAGCAAAGGAACTAGTTGCTACCAAGACACACAGGACACTAAACTCAGGCATTCAAAACCAATCAAAAACAAGCATACTGTGGCCACATTTCCATCCATAAACATGAAATAGATGGAACTTTTTAACATAGAGATGAACAAAACATTTCCAGGGAAACTAGAGCCTGTAGGAGAAGGTGCTGTGGGAGGAAGTGAAAAGTAAAGTAGCAGTGTGGGCTGCCCAATTGGGCGAGCTGGAACAGCAAGTGTAGAATTTGGAAAAAGAGATTTTTAGGAGAGAAGAAGATGTAGCACAGTTTATTGAAGGAGGCCGACAGACTGATGGGAGCAGTTGGTGGAGGGGAACAGAGATGCAGAGGAACAGCAAAAGCATGAGATTGCTGACAGGCAGAAGCAGGGAGCAGGGAGAGGCAGNGAAACAGTATTCAGGGTAGGGCNNGGNAATGTAATGCTCATAAACCTGGCTGGGAGAGCTCATGCGTATGGTATGAGCTGGATCNGATTTGAATAAATTTCATAACGGTTGGGGATTGGACTTAACTTGCAAGCAACCATTAACTAGCCTTTTCTGGGACCCGAAGTCTAAAGCTATGTGTCCATTGAGACAGGCTTTTGGGTCATGTGGGTAGAGGAAGATTCAAAACCAGAGTGTCCTAGCATCCCAGGCATCAAAGTAGGATCGGATTGAGCGGGAACAGGTCAGGGTGCCCCCCTGGCACAGCTGTGCCTTGGCAATTGTACCGCCAAATTGGGAGGGGAGGGGGCTCCATACACCTAAAGGCAGTGACTTGGAAGTGTCAACTCATTGGGTCAAGAGCCGATCTAGTCTGACAGAGAGCATGTGTAAGTAGTGGAATGGTTTTCCGATGTGGCCAGCAGCCAAAGGGGAAAAGTTCAGCTCCACCTGGCCAATGCACCAGATGAAGTTTCTATACCCCAGTATTGGGTTTTGCCACCAGTGCAATAAATCTGATCAGGCCAAATTAATAAGTCCAGGTTTCATCTGAGCAGAACATTCCAGGCTGGTCCCAGAGGAAGAGAAGAAACCATGAGGGGAACCACTAGGAAAAGTCTATGAGCCAGACCTTAAATACTCTCTAGGGGTGGAGCCACTGCTTGGCAGGAGAGGACAGCTCCAGGGAGCTGCTGTTTGGCACACTGAGGGTGGGGTTTGGAATGGGGCCCTGAGATGGAGATCCCCAACAGTAACAAATAAGGAAAAATACTTAACAAAATATTTGCAAACTGAACACAGGCATGCATTAACAAGGTTATCCACCACAACAAAGTCAGCTTAATCTTGGAGATACAGGAATAAATAGTTCAACACACATAATTCAATAAATGTAATAAATTCCACAAATGGAATTAAACACAAAAGTCACATGATCATCTCAATTGGTGTAGAAAAGCATTTTAAAAAATTCAGCATTCCTTAATCATAAACCTCCTAGAGAGAGCAGGATTCAAGGGAACATACCCCAACATCAGAAAGGTTATATATGACAAACCTACAGCCAACATCATCCTACATGGAGAAAAATTCGAAGCAATCCCATTAAAAATCAGAAATGAGAAAGTGCTGTCAGGAATCCCCCCTCCTTTTCAATATAGTTTGTGAAGTACCCACTAGATCGATATGAGAAGAGAAGGAAATTAAATAAATAAATGTAGAAAACATTGTCAAATTATCCCTATTTGCAGGTGACATGATTCCAGCAGAAAACTTCTAGAAATTATTGATAAGTTAAGCAGTGGTAGGACACAAAATCAACTTCATAAAATTGGTGGCCCTTTAATATACCAATAAGAAATACAATGAGAAAAAGATCATGGAAATACTTCCATTCACAATATCCTCAAAAAATAGAGAGGGAGAAGACCAAACAAGCATGGGAAAGAAGACGGAAAGACTACCCATGCTTAGCGATAGTTAGAATGAAAATTGTGAAAGTGGCCATTTACCAAAAACAATATACAGATGCAATGCAATCCCAATCAAAATCCAAGCAACATTCTTCACAGAAAAAAGAAAAAATCCCAAAATTCACATGGAAGCACCAAAGACCCAGGATAACCAAAACAATCCTGGGGGGGGCACAATACTGCACCTTAAGATATACTACAGAGATATAGCAATAAAAATAATATGGTGCTGGTATAAAAACAGACCTATAAGTCTGTTTGGATGGAACAAAACAGAAGGTATGAACATGAGTGCATGTAACTAGAGCCATCTGATAGTTGACAAAATTGCTGTAAGCAGATAAAAAGAAGAAACAACATTTTCAAAACATGGTGCCATGAGAACTGAATATCCAGGTGCAGAAGAATGAAATCAGAAACATATCTACTGCCTTGCATGGAAATCGACTCCAAATGAATCAAAGACCTCAATGTGAAACCTGAAACACTAAGCTTTCTAGAAGAACACACAGGCAGTGTTCCCTAAAGTAGAGCTATCTGAAAGGATTTCTGAAGAGAACTCCATTTGCTCAAGTATTAAGGCCAACAATTGACAAATGAGATTTCATAAGACTAAAAAGTTTTGGGAGAGCAAAGGAAACAGTCAATGAAGTAAAGAGGAAGACCATAGCATAGGAAGGACTCTTTTCTAGTATATATCTGATAGAGCATTAATAATCTGATTATACAAAGAAAAAAANCCAAATAATGGAGAAAACAAAAGACTCAATTAAAAACTGGCCTGCAGATTTGAACAGAGAAGAAAAAGAATTGGCTATAAAATGAGTTTAAAAGCATTTGTCTTAGTTACTTTCCAACTTCTTTCAGAAAACATATAACCAAAAGCAACTTCAAGAAGAAAGGGTTTATTCCAGCTTACACCTCTCACCAAAGGAAGTCAGGACAGGAACTCAAGTCAGGAACTTGGAGCGAAGAATGGAAGCAAAAGCCATGGAAGGGTGCAGCTTACTGGCTTGCCTCTGTGGCTTGCTCGGCCTGCTTTCTTATAACACCCAGGACCAACAGTGTAGGGGTGGCACTGCCTACAGTGGGCAGGACCTTTCCCCATCAATCATCAATCAAGAAAATGCACCACAGACTTTCCCACAAGCCAATCTGGTGGGAACATTTTCTATATATTCTATCTTCCTAAATGACTCTAGCTTTTGCTAAGCTGGAATTAAACTAGTCAGTCCTTTATTAAANGTGCTTAACAATTAGAGAAATACAAATGAGAAGTACTTTGACAGTTCATCTTACCCAATCAGAATGGATAACATCAAGAAAATAACTAATAGCAAATGATAGCCATGTGCTGAGAAAAGAAAATCTTTATTTAGTGTTTGGGGGAATGCGAACTGATGCAGACATTACGGAAATCAGTATGGAGAATTCTCAAAAGTTAAAAATAGATCCACCATATGACCTACTTACACAACTCCTTGGCATATACTCAAAGGACTCAACATCCTATTTCACAGTTACTTCCCCATCCATATTCATATTCTATTCACAATAGCTAGGAAATGTCCCGAATGTGATGATGGATAATGAAAGCAAGGTATGTACGCAAAGGAATACTATCAACTGCAAAGAAAAGTAGATTTTCAGATAAATGGATGTAACTAGAAGATATTATTTTGAGTGAGGTAAGGCATACCCAAAAAGACAAACACTATATGTTCTCAAATTTGTGTATTCTAGCTCTGAATCTTTAGATATGAGTATACTACCTGTAGTCACCATAGATACTAGGAAAGTAAGAAGGTATTTTAGACACAGAGAAGGAGCATTAGTGAAGAAGATATTAGGATACAGGTGTTATGAAGGGGGGATGAGGAAAACGGATTAATAAGAAATTTATTTGGGAAGAGATGAAGGAGGCCAATACATTGCATGGGAAAAGATGGAGGAACAAATAATACTAAGAATGTTTTAAAAGCCATGGGGAAACATTTTAAGCTTAGTTAAAAAATATATATAATATATACATCTATGTGCCCACACCCACACATATATGATGTTATAATAATTGGGTGATAATGCTCCCCACAAGAGCCATATACTCTAACAAAATATCCATTGCCAGGCTTGGGAACTCTTCTCTCCAGTTGTTGGAGAGGGGAGTTGAAGACACTCAAAAGAATACAGACTGTTGCCATTGCCCTTGGTTGCTTCCCAGAAGTTGAAAGTAAAATTCTATTATTTCAGATACAAGATTCANTTCAGATACAGGTTTGGAGGACTTGAGCTGGATCTGTCCTGGAAGCCTCCACCCAGGGAATTAGCAATCATAGCATTCAAAGATGCAAGCTGCCAAAGTAGAGGAACAATTGGCAGCCCTACCAGCTGTAAAGACTATGAATTACAAAAAGTGGCTGGACTGGCAAGATAACCACAATGGTGCAATAGTAGCTTTTGTACTGGAGTAAGGAACAGCTGTCTATTTGGTCTTAAGGCCTGGTCAATATGAGGGCATTCATCTCTTGGCCTGTAAACCCAACCACTACCCATAGCTGGCGAGCCCATGAAACATACAGATGAACATACTACTGCCATTTTCCTAAACAANCAATATTTCTAACTGAATTCTAAATACCTATCCTTATATTCACAGATAAGTGTAACTTTCATCCTTCATCAAAGGAGCTTCCTTTTGCAGCAGACAGAGAGCACTACAGAAAGCCATGATTGGTCAAAGTACTGAGAGCAATTGATCATGGGACACTCAACACCAGTTGATACATCTACAGTACAACTCTTACATCCAAGGCTCAGGGAGTGGTGGAGCAGAGGGATCTAAATGATTATAAAATCAGAGAAACAAGGCATCTGCTGCAAGATAGCATCTTTTATATATGACAGGGAAGCTATAGCCAAGGAATCTCAACAATATTNTCACCTAAAGACCTGGAAAATGATACCACCAGTTGACATGTCAATGTGGATAAGATAAATCTTAAAAGGTCTTATCTGTAAATAAGGAGCAATAGGAAATTAATGACTACTGAGACAGAGGTAAGTGACAAAACCCCAATAGTTAACCAATCTCAAGATGTCATCCTAAAATCATTATATATAGGATCAATAGTAAGTAGACTCATCAGGCTGTATTTACATATATATATGTATGTATATACATAAGTAACAAATATTATAGAAGTCATGGATTGGGAAGCGAGAGGGAGGCAGTTAGAGGAGGGAAAGAGAGGGATAGAAATGATGTAAATATAATACTCATTAGTGAAATTCTAAAAAAAATTTAATTAATTAAAAAAATCTACCTGGCTAGTGGTGGTGAACACCTTTAATCCCAGCACTCAGGAACTCGGGAGGCAGTGGCAGGTGGGTCTCTAAGAGTTCAAGAACAGCCTGGTCTATAGAACAAGTTCCAGGACAGCCAAGGCTACACAGAGAAACCCTGTCTTGAAATCCTCCCCCTCTCCAAAATCTAAATCATCCTGAACTCCTAGAGTGTGTAAAATATTTTGATGTAAGTAAAATGTCTAACATCTTCAGACCTAGAAAATATGATAATTGTGAATGAATATAAACCAAAATGTTTATTTANATTCCTGTGTTCACCAAGATTCTGTAGCACTCGGAAGTGAGTTGAAGCTGTCAATGGTCTAGTGATTGTGATGTGTTGTACACACTACCCTGTGTTACACATAGATTGTTTTCTTTGGTCACTAAGAAATATTGGCATATGGCTACTTATGTATTTGTTACTATTAGGCATAAAGATGACAAACTTACTGNTTTCTTCAGTAGTATCCAATCCAAAGTTTTAATAGTTCTGCAATACTACAATTCTCACATCTTTTTTGATATTTTATCTAATTTTATATTGACATTTTCTTTGAGTATTAAAACAGCATTATTTTTTAAAATAATTTTTCTTTTTATTAAAACACATGTCATTATCTTTCTAACAAGTCCCTTTGTCTTCAATATCCTTAAAATGAGGCAAATTTTACTTTGTGTGTTGATGTCATTCATCTTTTGATGTTCAATACTCAAGTTGTATATGATAGAGTCCAAATGGACAGAAACATTGTTATTCCCAGTGAACTCTATCAGATACCAGGCCTTACTCTACAACAGAGGTTCTCAACTTGTGGAGTGGGTTGCAGCCCTTTTTGGGGGTCAAATGACCCTTTCATAGAGTCAATAAGACCAGTAGAAAACACAGATATTTACATTATGATTCATAACAGTAGCAAAATTGTAGTTATGAAGTAGCAATGAAAATAATTTGTGATTGAGGGTCACCACAACATGAGGAACTGTATTAAAGAATCACAGCATTAGGAAAGTTGAGAACCACTGCTCTAGAAGGTGCTAATATTTGTATTTTTTGATTGGTTGGTTGATTCTACATTAGTTCATTGGAGTGATTGTATCACATATAGATTGAGATCCATTGATATGGATATATATATACATATATATATATATCTTAAACCATAGTAATATCAACTTGTCCAAATTAATTAATATAATTTCATTATCCATTTGAGTCATACTTTTAACACAAATGTCAACATCTTCATATCTTCAAGCAATGTATCAAGCAAAAGTGTTGCTTATGAAGATGGTTTTGTGTTAAAATGACAGCCATGATGTTTTCATGTGAAATCTGATCACTTAAAATCACACTCTTACCCACTTTGAAACTTACCCATATTTTCAAACAACACCTTCCTCTACCTATGTGTTATTCTTCAAGTTAATAATAATTTTAACTAGTTTCNTTGAAATAGAGACTCCTAAAGAGGAACCAACATAAGAAAAGCATTACAGAGTGAAGCTCGATTTCTCTTGCAGGTATCAGAGTCAGAGATTTGGGGCACCTGCCTAGCTGGAGCCGAGTTGTCTGTGACAGTAAATAGCCCAGCACAGCGGTGACTATATAGTGCTAGCTGGTTCTGCTCTGTATATTGTGTGGGCTGGGATCTTTCATTTTGTACTTCATTTGCACCTGCTGAGTGATACCACACAATGGCAGTACTTTCACCTTCTCCCACTTAGGAAGCAGCATGGATGTGAAGCAGTGGCACCCACAGCATTCATCAAGGCCTCTGCCTCATCCCTGTTGTGGAGAGTGTAACTATCTTCTCTTTGTAGCCTGTATAGTGATAAAAGAAAAATGTGCTGNTACATGATTAACAAAGGAACAAAAAAAGAGGTAATCTGCAATTTCATCTTTTTTTAAAAACTACTTCTGATCACCAAAGCTATAGTTGTCATTAAATGCATTATTTAAAAAATTATGTCTTCTAGATACAGAGAATAATTAATAGGCAATCGGGTAGTTAGAATATGAGTTATATTTTTTAAATTGGGGGATACATATGTTTGACTTGTATGGCAAATATTTTGAATCTAAGGATTCATCAAACATGTCAACATGGTTTGAAAACAAGAGCACATTAATGTTCAGGCAGCCTTTCACTAAGAGCTCTCTGACATTCACTTAGGAAGGATAGTGTCTGGAATGCCAAATACATATTATCAGCTTGGTAGAAAATATATACCAAACTAAAATTAAGTAACATTTAAAAAAACAGGAAATGAAAACAAATCAGAAACCCATCCTCAAAGATATCAAAAGGCCTATCAAATTCTGGAATAAAAGTCAACAAACAAACATATTGAAGGGAAAGATAAAAAGATGATAAATGGAGGGGGAGAAAGAAGAGATAGAAACAAAAAGAAAACAGAATAAAAGGACTTAAAATATTAAGGATGCACATAAGACACAAATGTCCTGTTTACGAAGTAACATTTATGTAAAGAAAGGAGTCACAATTGAGAGCTCTACTGAGATCAATTCATCAGAGGATTCTAGTGTAAAAGAACTTGTTTGTGGAGAACACAAGGAATATGTAATTATGTAACAGGTAATGCTTGTGGGTATATAGGAGGAGCCAATTCCATGATCAAAATATCCTTTGCAATCTGGGTATCAAGGGTATAGAAGGAACTTGGGTGATCTACAGAGTGCTCTGGGAGGAGATTAAGGAGTCAATGAACATAACTGCACTTTCCTCTTGTGAAGATGGTCTTCCTAAAAGAGCAATTTGAAAAATCTCAAGGGTTTAAGCTCATTCTTGTGATGTTTAGTAATTATTCAGGAGTCAACTCATTGTTCATCTTAATAGGCAAGATTAACTTTACAAATAGAAAATGGCTGCCATAAATGTGGGTGTCCCTTCACCACTTATGGCCAATATATTCATGTTTACTCAAAAATAAATTTCAAGCATTGCATGTGAAGCCAAACCTCACTGAAAGGATGTAGTTAAGTTTAACTAAATATGAACTGTGTGGGCTGGAAAACATAATACTCAACTACATAGGAATTCTTAATTATTCATGATATCAATGGTTAATAAAACATTAATCNTTTCTAAACCAGAATTAAAAGGAAGCAAACAGTGAACATTCAATTTATGACATGGTAGAGACTGTCTTTGATTATTCCAAAATGGCTTAATCATCTTACAAATACTTAGAAACCTTAGACCTACAGCTGCAGTAGAGAATTACGTTCATTATTCTTCCTCGATGCTACCCTTCATAATCTAACACTGATAGTAAATGGAAGCTTGAATGCATTACTGTGGCTTTTTGTGCCTCAAGAAATATCAATGATCCATGCACCCTTCTCAAGAGTATTCATGTCAAGANACAACCATGACCACTTTTGATAAACACCCATTTGTGTTTCAGAACCAACTTGATTAGGGATTTTTTCCAAATATAATTAGACATCGCAAATATACTTATAGTGGGTTAATTTATTATAATGTGAAATTGAATTTGCTCTTCTAATGTGTTTCCCTCCATCCTTTTGGATGAGGTTTTGTTCTGTTTTGTTTTGTTTTTGCTTAGGGATTTGAATCAGCCTGAAAGCTGAAGCTTCTGAAAAAAAACATTTCTCACTGTTTCTCAAAAAAGTCTGAACTCCTCAAGGAGATTATCCCAAGTGTACCAGACAGGGAAGGAAGAAACTTTATTCTTCACAGCACAACAAGAAGCAAGGGAAAGATAGCTCTGAAATTAGGAAGACTAAGAAAGGTACAGGCCCCTAAAACATCTGTGAGCTTAGAGGAAACAATAGTTTGGGGATATGAAAGCTATTAGAGCACCTGCAGTCGGTGTAGCTCACAAGAGTAACTATTGTTTGTATCTGAAGAGGCCACTGTGCTGGCTGCCATAGGTGGAAATGCAGAGGTAACTGGTGGGGAGCTATGTCTACAGGAGGGTAGACCAGGCTTTGTGTTCCCCAAAGATAAGAATTTATAAAGCTTTCTAGAAAAGAAGGATCTTTCTCAAGAATACCAGATATAAAAATGTCTTCACAAAAAAGATTTTAGTTAGAATTTTTAAGGAGGTAATAAGACACTCCTCCTCCCACCTGAGTTTGTAGTCTGAAAATTATTCTTTTTTTAATAAAAAAAGCTTTTTTTTTCATTTTATATACCAATCCCAGTTTCTCCTCCCACCCCTTCTCCCACCCTGCCACCTTCCCCATCTCAACCCCCATCCACTCCTCAGAGAGGATAAAGCCTGCCTTGGAGAGTCAAAGTCTGGCATTAGAGTTATAACTCTTTCNTCCTGGTTCAGACACACAAGACTGTATATATCCCTTATNTAAGACTCAGTCTTCAGTTACTTTTACTAAGCATTCATGGACATGACACAAAGCTTCAAACAGTTTAGTGTTTCCCCAGGTCATCCTTATTGTTAATGATTATTGAAAGAAATCAGAGTGAGGTGAAAAAGCTTTCTAGTGAAATAGAATATATTTATATATTAGTCACTAGTTATACATTCACTGTATATTTGTTTAATTATTATATTTTTATATATACTTATAATACATTTTTCCTCATTCTCCTTTGACTGATGATGCCAAGCACCTCAACTCCCACAATGCTTTTCCTTTCACAAACCTAGAAATCATACAATGGCCTACAACTCCATGGCGTTCAACAGGATGGCCCAATAGTAAGAAATTCTGAACATGACATGTGGTTCAGTTATCATCTGTTTTAAATAGGTCATGGCAGGTTAGTANATAAAAATATGATTAACATATTTGGAAACATAACTAGATCATGTGTCTACTTAAAACACCTACAAAAATCAGACAGAAATATTACAGGATTGTCAACAGGCCCTCATTGATTAACTTTATGGAGAATATGGGTAAATTAATTTTTTANTTATCTATAATATAAAAGTTGTTTACAACTAACTATATAGGTCAAATAAAATTATATAATAAATAATTTCAAAAGAATTGAGAAGGANTTGCCCATTTATTTTACTACCATTTAAAAGTAACTTTTAGTAGAGCCATCAAAAAGCTACAGTGAGGTTATGATAAGGAGGGTAACAGTACTCAGTGCCCCCCTTAAACCAGCTGGGAAGAAAATGGATGGACAAAAGGTTGCTTCAGACTTTGGCAACCCAACATNTCTGCATAAAGAAATATGGTGATGGAAACTTTCAACTTAGATTTTGTACTACTAGATAATCAGGAATCATGATTCTTGTCCATGTTAAATGAACTCAAAAATAAAAATAGAAGAAGGCTCAGACAAAGAATGAACAGAGTTGCTTGTATTTGAAAGNGAGCTGGTTATCNAAAATGGTTGCTAACTTTGAATCAAGGGAAAAGCATCTGGATGTCCATTCTGTCAGTGGCTTTAATCTCTGAGAAAACAAAATGCAGGAAATTGAGCTCTGCTTTCAGAAACCGTGATTGAGAATCACAGTCAGCCTCAGGGACAATAAAAATCACTCTGAACACAGATTTTAAATATTTTTTTAAAGATTTTCTGTTTATTTTACATACCAACCACAGAACCCCCTCTCCTCCTTCCTCCCGCTCCCCACTCTTGCCCCTCAACCCACACCCCCATTCCCACCTCCTCCAAAGCAAGGTCTCCCATGGAGAGTCCCCAGAGCCTGGTACTTTCAGTTGAGGCAGGTCCAAGACCCTCCTCCCTGTGCCAAGGCTGTGTCAGGTGTCCCACCATAGGCTCCAAAAAACCAGCTCATGCACCAGGATTGGATCCTGATCCCATTGCCTGGGGGCCCCCTAAACAGTTCAAGCTAAACCACTGTCTCGAGTATCCAGAGGGCCCAGTTCAGCACCATGGGGGCTCCACTGCTATTGGTCCACAGTTCATGTGTTTCCAGTAGTTTGGCTGGCCATCTCATTACATTTTCCAATCATGATCTCCTCACTCATAAGTGTATACTAGATGTAAAGCAAAGGATAACCAGACTGCAGTCCACAGCTCCACGGAAGACCCAAAGAAGGACGCATAGATTGCCCAGTGAGGGAGAACTGGATGAGAATTACNTGGTCAGACTGGGGGTGAGGGGGAAGAATGGAGAGCAAAAGATGGAGGATGTGAGCAGAGGGGAACGGAAGGTTCGAGTTGGAACAGGGATACAGTAAGAGANCAAGGAAAGAGATACTATGATAAATGAAGACATCATGGGAATAGAGAGAAACAGAATGCTAGGGAGATTCCCAGGAATCTGCAAGGATGACCCCACCTTAGACTACTGGAAGTAATGGAGAGGGAGCCTGAACTGGCATACTCCAGTGAGTATTCATATGGATGAATACCCTGTCTGTCATCATAGAGCCCTGATCCAGAGACTGATGGAGGCAGATGCGGAGATCCACAGCCAGACACCAGGCCGAGCTCCAAGGAGTCCAGCTGATAGAAGAGAGAAGGGCTTCTATGAGCAAGGGACAACGAGATCATGATGGGAAAGTATACAAAGATGGCCAAACTTGTGGAGACACATGAACTGTCGACCAATAGCTGAGGAGCCCCCATAAGCCCTCATCCAGAGACAGATGTAAACAAATGCAGAGATCCACAAACGGCGCCAGCCTGAGCCTCAGGAGTCCAGTGGTTGTGAGAGAGGAAATATTCTATGAGCAAGGGACATGGAGATCATGATTGGAAGATTTTAAGTATTNCATCAAAATTTCCTGTCATAAGCTACTGAAAGCTATGTATAACATGTAGTTTCAGTATNTAGACCTGAGACCAATAGCAAAGNTTCCACATACTTTCTTCAAGATTCTTGGGATGATTCTTAACATCACAGAAAAAGCTGTTATGGCCACATCTATGAGTTTTGAAGATAGACCCGTTGGGTAAAATATAAAATCCTAGAGTAAAAAGAGCCACAGATGTAAGAGAGGGAAACACAGACGCAAGGTCTTTCCTCAGTAAACTCCGTGTTTTCTTTACGTTAGTTGACTAATAAAAAGAAACTTAAAAGCATTATTTGACCATGATATTATTGATAATATATGAATTAAATCCACTTATACTTATTATGTGGTATGTTGAAATTAGAATTGCATCAGTAGATTCTAGAAAGTCACAAGCATATGATAACATGGTTGTAATAATTTTAGTTTTCAAATCTTCATGGAATTGAAAAGTGTTTATATAGAATACCCAATTTAAGATACAACAAGTCACTTACAAAACAATTAACATCAAACATTCCTTTAAAGTTTTTGAATCTAGATAAAATAACGGATAATAAAAATCTTTGTTAAGCCCTTGCTGCACATATAAGAAGAGAAATATCATACATTAGCAGAAGTTGTATAAATTATTCTTAAGAATATGAAAGCATTTGCTGAGGAAATTGTAGCTTCAGGAGTAGAACTAATCTTAAGAAAGGTATCTAGCTGAATTACAATTAGTTCTATTCTTATAAAAACAATAACAATTCTTATGTCTTTGCTTCATGACTTTTTAAAAATACACCAAATGGATTTTTAAATCTATATTAGAAGAGATGCTGAGGAAAAAATAATGGCATCATCAGAGAAGGTTCCTCTGCAGTAGAGAGGAACAAATAGAGACCCACAGGCAGAAAACATGCAAATGGTGAGAGACCTCAGAGCATTAGCATTCTGCCATGAATTGATGTCTCCATCAAATCCCTCCTCTCACAACCACTGGACTCCTGGGGCTCAGGCTGANGCTGGTTGGAAGAGGAGAGAGGANTGTAAGAGCCAGAGAGGATGGAGGACACCAAGGACACCAGGCTTTCTAAGCACAGCAGAACTGCTGCACTTATGAACTCACAGAGATGTGGTGGTATGGAAAGGGTCTGCATGGGTCTTTTCTAGATAGGGTCCTAGAGCTAAAGAGAAGTGGACACACACACGCATCCTTAATTCCGAAGCTATCTCCAATTGACAACCACTTGCAAATGAAAGTTAGTTTTCTCCGAGGGAGTCTCACTGGGGAAACACAGTCCTTAAGGGTAGGCTGTCCAGCAGTAGATANTAAACAAAAAAATAAACTCAATAGCATCTTGTTTCATAATGCATATCAGAGCTCTGATATTCAGTTTGAGTTCTTTATATATTTGGATATTAACCCACTATCAGATGTATAACTTGAAAAAATCTTTTCCATTCTGTAGGCTGCCACTTTCTCCTATTTACAATGGTGTTCTTTGTCATGCACAAAAGCTTTGTAGTTTCAAGAACTTCCATGTATTAATTGTTTATGTTAATGACTGTGCTAACAGTGTTCTGTTCAGAAAGTNTTTTCCTGTGCTAATGATCCAAGGTTATTCCCCAGTTTTTTTTGAATCAGATTCAGTGTATCTGGTCTTATTTTGAGGATCTTGATGNATTTGGAGTTCAGGTTTGTGCAGGATGATAAATATGAANCTATTTGCATAATTCTAGAAGCCACCATCCAGTTTAACCACACCATTTGTTGAAGATGCTGTCTCTTTTCCTGTGTGTATTTCTGGCTTCTTAATAAAAATGCAGGTGTTCACAAGTGTGTAGATTTATATTTGGGTCTTCAATTCAATTCCAAAGTTCAAAATATCTGGCTTTGTGCCAATACCATGCTGCTTTAATTACTCTAGTTCTGTAGTACAATTTGAGATCAAGGATGATGATAGCTCGAGGAGTCCTTTGATTATTCAGAATTGTTGCTTCCTTGGGATTTGTATTTCCATATGAATCTGAAAATTATGCTTTCAAAATCTAAGAAAAATTGTATTGAAAATTTGATGGGGATTTCATTGAACCTGTATATTGCTTTTGGTAGCATGGCCATTTTTACTATATGAATCCTTCTAATCCATGAGCATTGGGGCTCTTTTCATGTTCTGATTTTTCTTCAATTTCTTTGTTCATGTCTTAGAGTTTTTTATAATCACATAAGTCTTCCACTTGCTTGATTAGAGTTACCCCAAGATATTTTATATTATTTGAGGCCATGTAAAAGGTGTTGGTTTGCTGATTTTTTTTTCAATTGATTTGTCATTATTTATAAAGAAGAGCTATTGATTTTTGTGAGTTAATCTTGTATCCTATTTTGCTGAAAGTATTGATCATCTTTTTTTGTTTACAGGTGGAATTTTAGGATCACTTATGTATACTATCATATCATCTGAATATAAAGATACATAGATGTCTTCTTTTCCTATTTGTGCCCCCAATATATTTCAATTGTCTTATTCAACAAGCAAAGACTTCAAGTACTATAGTGAATGGGTATATAGAGTAGGCAACCTCTTCTTGTTCTTGATTTTGTAGGAATTACTTTGAATTTCTCTGCATTTAGCTTCATGTTGACTATGGGCTTTCTGTAAACTGCTTTTATTATGTTTAGATATATCTCTTATATTCTTAATCTCCCCAGGATTTTTATCATGAATTGGTGTTGAATTTTGTCAAGGCCTTCTGTGAATCTATTGAGATTATCATTTGTTTTTNTGTTTTTCCAATTTGTTTATATGGTGGATTACATGTATTGATTTTCTTATATTGAACCACATCTGCATTTCTGGAATAAAGCCTAATTGAACATGGTAGATGATCATTTTGATGTGCTCTTGAATTTGGTTTGCATGTATTTTATTGAGTATTTTTGCATCCATGTTCATAAGGAGAATTGGTCTATAAAATCTTTTTCTGCCAGGCGGTGGTGGCGCACGCCTTTAATCCCAGCACTCGGGAGGCAGAGGCAGGCAGATCTCTGTGAGTTCGAGGTCAGCCCTGGCTACCAAGTGAGTTCCAGGAAAGGCACAAAGCTACACAGAGAAACCCTGTCTTGAAAACCAAAAAAACAAAACAACAACAAAAAAATCTTTTTCTTTGTTGAGTCTTTATGTAGTTTGGATATCAGGGTAACTGTGGGCTCATAAAATGAATTGGGCAATGTTTTTTCTGTTTCCATCTTGTGAAATTAAGAAATTTATCCTAAAACTATTGGGCCCTAGGGTTTTATGATTGGGAAACTTTTAATGACTGCATTTATTTCCTTAGGGATAATAGGTCTATTTCAATTGTTTATTTGATCTTAATTTAACTTTTGTAAGTGGTACTTATCAAGTAAATTATCTATTTCTTAAAAATTTTCTAATTTGATGGAGTACAGGTTTTTAAAGTTTGATGTTTGATTCTCTGGATTTCCTTCTTGTCTGTTGTTATATCCCCCTTTTTGTTTCTGATTTTTGTTAATTTGGATATTCTCTCTTTGCCTTTTACTAAGCTTGGATAGGATTAATCTTTTTTGCTGATTTTCTCAAAGAAACAACTCTTTGTTTCATTGATTCTTGTATTGTTCCTTTTTTTTTCTTTCTCTTTTATTATTTTCTGCATTCAATTCCTTTTGGGTATGAGTTTTTTTCCATTTTTTTCCCCAGCAATTTTTGGTGTGTTCTTAAACTGCTAGTATGAGATCTCTCCCAAAATTTTAACATAGTTACTTAATGCTATGAACTTGCCTCTTAGTACTGCCTTCATTGTGCCTCATAAGTTTGGGTATGTTATGTATGCATTTTCATTCAATCTAGAAAGTCTTTAATTTCTTACTTCATTTCTGTCTAGATCTATTTTTCATTCCATAGAGAATTGTTCATTTTCCATGAGTTTGGAAGCTTTCTGTTGTTTCTGTTTTTGTTGGTATCATCACAGCTTTAATCTGTGATGGGTAGATAGGATGCAGGGAGTTATTTCAATTTTCTTGTATTTGTTGAGACTTGCTTTTTTCTGAGTATGTGGTCAATTTTTGAAAAAGTTCCATGAGGTTCAGAGGAGCATGTGTTTTTGTGAATAGTTTTGTGTTTGTGTGAATTGTTCTGTAGATATTTGTTGGATACATTTGGTTAATAATGTCTGTAATGTTCTAGAATTTCTGTTTAGTTTTTGTCTTGATGACCTGTCCGTTGGCGAGAGTATTTCAGTTTACCATTATCAATGTGTGAGAGTTAATGTGTGATTTAAGCTGTAGTATTTTTTTTATTGTTGCTGTTTTGTTTTTGTTTTTGTTTTTTAAACCAACTTGGGTGCCCTTTTGTTTGGAGCACAGATGTTACGAATTAAAATGTCTTCTTGGTGGATTTTTACTTTGATGAGTATGAAGTGTCCTTCTCTATCTCTTCTGATATTTGTTTTAAAGTCTATTTTGACAGATATTAGAATGGCTACACCAGGTTGTTTCATAGGTCCATTTGCTTGAGATATCTTTTTCCAATACTTTAACCTGAAGTAATGTTTGTCCTTGATGTTGAGATGTGTTTCTTGGATGCAGCAGAATGGATTCTGTAATTTTATCCATTCTGTTAGCTTGTGTTTTTACTGAAATTGATACTGAGAGATATTAATTACCTAAGATTATTGATTCCTATTATTTTTTTTATTATTGTTGATGTTGGTGGTGATCTCTCTCTCTCTCTCTCTCTCTCTCTCTCTCTCTCTCTCTCTGTGTGTGTGTGTGTGTGTGTGTGTGTGTGTGTGTAGGGGAAAGTTTGTCCAGCATCCGCCCAGCTGCCGAGGCTGCTTGGACCCAAGTAAACACACAGAGGCTTATATTATCTTCAAACCATGGCCGTGGCAGGCTTCTTGCTAGCTAGCTCCCACATTCCAAATCAACCCATCTTTATAAATCTATGTCACCACGTTTTCCATGGCTTTACCTGTGTGCCATTACATGCTGTTCTCTGCATGGCAGATTGACGTCTCCCCAGCTCTGCTTCCTGCTTCTCTCCCCCTAGTTCGAATGTCCCACCTAACCTTATTCTGCCTCACCATTAGCCAAACAGCTTTATTTATCAACCAATCAGAGCAACACATTTTCAGAAAGATATTCCCATCATGTGTATGTATGTACTTCCCCTCCTTTGANTTTGGTCATCTGAGGTTGCTTATTCTCTGCATTTTCTTGTGTGCAGTTATCCTCATTGNGTTAGAATGTTTCTTCTACCACCTTTTGCAGCAGTGATTTTTAGGTAAATATGGTTTAAATTTGAGTTTATCATGAAGTATCTTATTTTTCCAACTATGGTGATTGAAAGTTTTGCTGAATATAGAAGTCTGGTCTGGTATTCGTGTTATCTTAGAGTATCCATCATATCTATCTAGGCCCTTCTGATTTTTATAGTCTCCATTAAGAAGTCAGGTATAAAGGGCAGCCTTTATATGTTACTTGGTCTTTTTCCTTTGAAGGTTTTAGTATTCTTATTTAGTTCTGTACATTTAATGTTTTGATTATTGTGTGCTGAGGAGACTTTCTTTTCTGATCCAACCTATTTTGTGTTCTGATGCTCCTTGTACCTTTATGACATTTCTGTCTTTATTATGGAAATTTTCTTCTATGATTTTGTTGACTCATTTTCTGGACCTTTGATCTGGTTTTATCTCCTTCCTGTATTGATATTATTTTTAGATTTGGTCTTATCATAGTGTACCAGATTTCCTGGATGTTTTGTGCCAGGATTTCCATAGATTTAATATTTTCTTTAATATATATATATATATTAATTTCTTCTATCATGTTTTTAATGCCTGAGATTCTCTCTTCCATCTCTTGTTATTCTGTTGGTGAAGCTTGCCTCTGTAGTTCCTGTTTGAATATCTGAATCTTTCATTTCCAGATTTGTCTCAGATTGTGTTTTATATATTGATTTTATTTCTACTTTCTTTTTTAAAAATAAATTTATTTATTTATTTTATATCCTGGCTGAAGTTTCCCCTCCCTATTCTCCCAGCCCTTCTTTCTACCTCCCTTTTATTCCTCTCCCATCTGTTCTTCCTTCATTTCTATTAAGAAAAGGGCAGGCCTTTCATGAATCAACAAAACATGGTATACCAAGTTACAATAAGTCTAAGAACATCCCCTTGGATTAAGACTGGGAAAGGCAACCCAGTATGGGGAGTAGGGTCCCAACAGTCAATAAAAGAGTCAGAGACAGCCCCTGCTCCCACTGTTAGGAGTTACTCAAGAAGACCAAGCTACACAACTGTAATATACATGCATATCACCTAAGTCAGTCCCATGCAGGTTCCCTGTTTGTTGGTTCAGTCACTGTGAGCCCCTATGAACCTCTATGAGCCCCTGTGAGCCCAGTTTAGTTGATTCTGTGTGTTTTCTTGTGATGTCCTTGACTCATCTGGCTATTACAATCCTTTCTCCCCACTCTTCTACAGGATTTACTTAACTCCACCTAATGTTTGGCTGTGGGTCAGCATCTGTTTCTATCAGTAGCTGGATGAAACCTCCCTGATGACAATTAGGCTAGGCACCAATCTTGTCACAGGAGATGAAGTTCAGGCTAAGTAACCACTATTGCTGGGAGTCTTACCTGGGGTTATACTTATAGATTCCTAGGGGATTCCCTTGTACCAGGTTTTTACTCCCCCTTCCCAGTCTANTAGTCTCTTTCAGTACTCNCCCCTTCNACTCCCCACAACCTGATTGCTCATGTTCCCATCCCCACCTGCCCTCAGTCCACTCAAGAAACTTCTCATATTTCCCCTTTCCAGGGAAATCCAGGCATCTCCCCAGGAAATCTCCTTATTACCTGGTGTCTCTAGGTCTGTGGATTGTAGCATAGTTATCTTTTTTATTTTACAGCTAATATCCATTTATGAGTGAGTACATACCACATTTATCTTTCTGGGTCTGCATTACCTCACTCAGGATGATTTTTTTCTAGTTCCATCCATTTGTCTTCAAATTTCCTGGTGTTCTTGTTTTTAACAGCTGAGTAATACCCCATTATGTAAATGTACTACATTTTCTTTATCCATTCTTTGATTGAAGGACATCTAGGTTGTTTCCACATTCTGAGCAAGTGTCCTTGTGGTATGATTGAACATCCTTTGGGTATATGTCCAAGAGTGGTATAGCTAGGTCCTTTGGTAGATTGATTCCCAGTTTTCTGAGAAACTACCACACTGACTTCAAACATGGCCATAACACTCCTCACCACAATGGAGGAGTGATCCATCATTCTGCTGCATACAAGAAACAAACCTCAACACCAAAGATAGAAATTACCTCAGAGTAAAGGGTTGGAAAAAGATTTTCCAATTGTAAGGGCCAGGCCAATATCATGACAGGACCCTAATAATTCAGTTAAGAACTAGTGTTGGAATTCCTGGCCACTCCCCAGCTAAGCAACTTTACATTTGCACTTCTCGCATGTGCAAAGGGAAATCCCGCCTCTTCCTCCCTCTCCTCTCTCTCTTCCTCTCTCTCTCTCTCCATGTGTGGCCACATGCACTCTGTCTCTTTCTCTCTATCTCTTTCTCTCTCCCCACCATCTTCTCCCCTCCCCTACTTTCTAATAAAGCTCTGATACTGGGTTTTGTTGTGCCTCGTAACCTTTTCTCGCACGGTAACCGCAGCGCTGCAAAATACAAACAAAATACTAACATTGGTGCCGAGACAAGGCAGGCTCTCCCAGTAGGACTCTCTACATCTGCCCGGGACCCTGCACTGAGGTTCTGCTGCTACCCACAACTGCCGCTTTTTTCATTTGCCCAGCTGCTGAACTGCTCCGCATGCACACATACTGGTTGCTCCAAAATGGTGAGTTTTTTCCTCAATCCCTTGCCACTTCCATGACTGTAGCCTGAGATCTATTCCTCACTGTCGGACGTGCTGCGTCTGCCGGCTGCGTAGGGCCTACACATTTCACTGACCTGACGGGGTGGTAAATGCTGTAAGACTCCCGGGGAGTCACTGCCTATGCCAGCGGGGCCCCCATTCTCACTTGATGAAGGGAGAAATGGCCTGTGCCTGAGACCCATTCTACCGAGCATCAGGGACCTTGGTAGTTGGTCATTGCTTTTTTCTGTGCCTGCTTATAGACCNATTCTGCCCAAGACCCATTCTACCGAGCGTCAGGGACCTTGGTAGTTGGTCACTGCTTTTTTCTGTGCCTGCTTATAGATCCATTCTGCTGAGCGTCAGGGACCTTGCCTTTTGGGGGTCATTGCTTTTTTCTGTGCCTGTTTATAGACCCATCCTCCTTGTGTCCGGAACCTAGTTGGAGGGTCATTGCATTTTCTTTTCTTTTTACTTTATAGACCTTGGCTAGCGTCCGGGACCTGGCCTTGATTCAGTATGGTTTTTTTTTATTTCTCTCTCTCTCAGCTGCAGTCATGGGACATAAGGCTTCTTTCTCCCACCCTTCCTCTAAGAAATATGGCCGCTTAAAGGCTGCTCAGACTCACTTCTGCAGCGAATGGGCAAATAAAAAAAAAGTTACCTTATCTCCAAGCTTTCTACCTAAGCACTTTCTTAGTCTTTTCTTCTGCGCANGTGTAAGCTAACCCTGGGAATCTCTGACTCCAAAGAACTTTTCCGCCTATCTAACTTCTGCTCAGCTCCCTGGTATTGGGCGGGTCCAAAGAACTTCCATGCTCCGGTAATGCGTGGGCTCTTGGAATCTGCCTATCTGTTCTGCTCCACCCTTCAGTAATGGCGGATTCTCGAGGGCTCTCCGGAACTCTAACTTTTGCCTATCTGCCTTCTGATCTGCTCCAGTAATTCCAGTAATGGTGGGCTCTCCGGAACTCCAACTTCAGCTTCTCTGTTCTGCTCCGCTCTCTGTACTGGGCAGACTGTATGGTATCTAGCGAGTCTTTCCAACTGCCCAACTCTCAATACCACTTTCACTCTTCCTGTTACTCTTTCTCGAGCTGCCCTAAAAATTAGAGAGGTCTGAAAGCAGGCTAGGACGCATGCAAATGGTTTTCACCATGCAAACAGTTTTCACCAAACCAATCCTGCCCCACCCGTCCAGGGCTGAGTCAGTTTCTGATTAAGACCCACCTTGGGATTAAAATAACCCAGATAGCTTTATAGCCAGAGATCAGTTTATACACTGCCTTCTGGCAAGTCTTCCTAAGGCTGTCCTTTTTTTTTATAATAAGCAAAGAGTCTGGAATGTTGGAATTCCTGGCCACTCCCCAGCTAAGTAACTTCACATTCGCACTTCGTGCATGTGCAAAGGGAAATCCCACCTCTTCCTCCCTCTCCTCTCTCTCTTCCTCTCTCTCTCTCTCCATGTGCAGCCGCACGCACTCTGTCTCTTTCTCTCGATCTCTTTCTCTCTCTCCACCATCTTCTTCCCCCCCATTTTCTAATAAAGCTCTGATACTGGGTTTTGTTGTGCCTCGTGACCTTTGCTCACACGGTAACCACAGCACTGCAAAATATAAACAAAATACTAACAACTAGGCCTCAGTTTACAAACAAGGAGTAATCTGTCACCAACACCCCTGATACTCGATGAGGCATATATGCCTGAGCCAACTTCCCTTCCCCTCAGGTAATAACTACATAAGGACAAAGTCTAGTACTTGTCAAGACTTGCCCAAGNATGGAAAAAAAAATAATCTTAGCCCACCCCTGCTAGTCCTAACTGTTAGAAATGTACTAATATGATTGCCTCTTATATCAGCCAATCCTAGGTAGAATGGTCACCCTGCCCTAGGAACTCCCCTTAGCTGTGCTTAAAAGGAGCTTATACATCCATCTCAAGGTTGTTGCCATTTTGAACAGGTAAGTGACATCACATGAATGGGATATAATAAATGCTCTTGCTTATTGCATCATGACTGGTGGTCTTATTTGGGACTTCTCATGGATCCTAACATCAACCAAATGGATCTAAGAAACAAGTTGGTGTAGATATTCTAATATCTAACAAAATAGACTTTCATCCAAAATTAATCAAAAAAGGTGAAGAAGGGCATTTCATATTCACCAAAGAAAGATCCACCAAGATGATATCTCAATTCTAAACATCTATGACCAAAATGTCAGAGAACATTTGTAAAAGAAACATCTCTAAAGCTCAAATCACATATGAAACACACAAAATAATAGTAGAAGACTTTAACACCCCACTCTCACCAAAGGATAGGTCATCCAGACAAAAACTAAACAGAGAAATAATGGAACACACAGACATTATGACTCAAATGAACCTAACAGATATTTACAGAACATTTCACCCAAACACAAAAGAATATAACTTTCTCTCAGCACTACATGGAACCTTCTCCAAAATTGAATGGACACAATAGTTGGCCACAAAATAAGTCTCAATAGATTAAAAAAAAAAACAAAATGAAATAACTTCCTGTACCTTATGAGATCCCCATGGATTAGGGCTTAATTTCAGCAAAAACAGACACATCAGAAAGCCTATAAACTTATGGAAACTGAACAACTCTCTATTGAGTTACCTCTGGGTGAAAGAAGAAATAAGAAAGAAGTTAAAGACTTCCTAGAATTCAATGAAAATTAATGCACTGTAGGAGACAGGAGATATTATAAAGTTGAGTTTGTAGTCAGGAAGACTATAGGATATAGAGGCCAGGGCATATGTGGGTATATTTGGAAATATGATATTGGAGGCTTATATAATTAGAATTAATAGGCCTAGTCTGAGTCATTGGGATAGGAGACATAGAGGAGCTAGTTGTTCTGACCGCATTTGGAGGAGAGGAGTCAGGTTTTTGGGGTGAGACAGATCAATATCTTCCTAAAAGCTCAGAGAAGTGAGATATGAGAGCTAAACTACCTNTGGAGAGGGAAGTTGTAGAGATGACTTGATGGACAGATGAGGCAGGTCTGAGAGAAGGAGGAGGGCTCTGGGATAGGTAGCCTTACAGGAAAAGAAATCCTGGGGATGAGAGCTGGCTTATGGGAAGGAAAAGAGCTGACCAAGCTAGAGGTACAGGGGAGGGGGAGTCATTGATTATCTTAGTGAGAGTTTGGGATGAGTGGGAGGGGACCTAGCTGTTGATGCTGGGGAGGGAAGTCTTGAAAAAATAGGTGAGCCAATGGAATGGAAAAGAACAGACCCACTCGTGATGAGGGGAAGGGGAACCCAGGTGATGTTAAACAAGCCTGTGGATTAGGAGGAAGGCTGACATGACTGCATGGTGAGGAGCNTCTTTGAAAAAATAAATTAAAGAAGTTTTTGATGATCATTATTAAGCATTTGTTTTGAGTATTCAAAGGCAGTGAATATTCAGTTGGATATAAAAATTTCACATTTCCTTTGGAAGACATGTATTCTACTTCTCAGTAGTTACGTTAGGAGAAATTAATAGGTAGAAATTAAGCCTTCTAGCATTAGAAATTAGAAGACAATGATTTGATAGCTATTAATTTCTTAGTGAAAAGACACTTTGATTAAGAGTTTTCTAAGTACAGTTTCTAGAGACCTTTGATTTGTAGAGTATTCCTTACTGTTCTTTAAATAAATACATTGGTCTTGTCCTTATAAATGTGAGCTAGGTTGGTTTTACCGAGGCCTGCAATTGCCATTGCCATTCTAGGAATGTCAAATTACTCTTCTATAGATCTATTCTTCATGATTTCTTTTTTATTTTTATTTTAAAAAA
>LZPO01076223.1:29101-54089 GCA_001675575.1 Neotoma lepida
AGGAGAATATAGAAATTTGAGCTGTAGAGGCCATTTCATTATTTTACTTTGTCAATTATAAATGTTTTCTACTAAACATTATTTTCAAATTAAGGGATTTTGTATACTTATAGATTGTTTGAACGTCTCCTAATTGATTAAAAGTTTTAAATAATTTATGTAATATATAAGTATATAATAATTTACTGCTTCATCAGTAATCTGTGAAAAAGTATTTCACTGCCTTAATTTTNAAAAAAATCAGTAATGAAGTTTAGTGAAATACAACTCACTAGTTTTTTTATTGAAAAAAAGTGTCATTGGAAGAGGAAACTGTTTTATATTACCCTTTCCATTTTGTTTTAAATGAAACTATCTCAGTGATTTAAACATCTGTGGAACAGGAACAGAAAATCAGTTTTCAGCATCATCNTTCTCAAAGCAGAACATGTCTGTGACTAAATGCCATTGCTTCCTGCCTCCACACCACAACATTCTCCAGGTTTTGCAGCATTGAACTCAGTGTTCTACAACTTAATCCAACTCTGANANTGTCCCTGTGCAGACAGTCAACCTCATTAACATAAACTGTGTAGTTAAACTCCTTAGGAATAAGAAAATATGCAAACATGGCCCTTTCACCTTATCATTCCTATCACTTAGGAAATGATGAGGTTTTGGACATTCTTACTAGGGGTTGAACACACACACACACACACACACACACACACACACACACACACACACACAAGCACTCGGAGCCTAATTACAACTGCAGTTTTCTGTGTGGATGTAGTGGCAGAGAACGGAAGGCATGGGTAGAAGTCTTACACATTTATTAATGCAGCAATAAGCCTTCCATAGCCTCTTCTTCCCATTCCAACAAAGACAATGGATCTAGTGAAAGTTGAAATGTGTTCATGAAAAACAACATTTGCTGTGCAGGAGGTGTGAGTTCACTCCATGGAGCTCCCCAAAGAGCACTTCTGGAAGACTGTATCCAGTCTTGATGTCATATGCTCAAGGATCTTTCTGGGGTGTGATGAGGGCAAGGCAAGATTAGGAGGGCTTAAAATTATTACACATGGGGAAGCTGTAGCACTGTGGTTTCCAGGCATGGAGGAGGGGGTGTAAGGGAGTGGCTGGGGGTGCGCAGCCTCTCAGGGCTTTTTCTGGGGAGACAGCTGAATTGACTATCTTTTGGGCCCCAGATGGAAACAACTATTATTTAAGGCAAAAATGGAATGATTTGGGGTAGATAGNAAGATGAATTTCCACATGTCACATTCACTCAAAGAAAGAAGAGGCAAATTGAGGTTTTCCTGGAGCCTTGGGTTACGTTCTCATTAACATTGTATTATGTTTTATTTAGCTATTTTGTGTGTGTGTGTGTGTGTGTGTAGTGGTAGGGGGTAAGTGTGCATGGCACACATGTAGAGTTGAGAGAACAGCTTCAGGAGTTGGCTCTTCTACAGTGTGGAACCCTGGCATTGAACTCATGTGGTCGAACCATCCCACTAGCTTGGGTCACCTCTTGACAACGGTGCTGCACCATTGGAAATGCAATTGGATTAAACTGTCTTTGGTGGCCTGTCCAGCCTGAGACCCTGCTCNTTTTTTTCTGACCAGTGCCAAGGCTGAGGCAGCAGCTGCTGCGGCCACATCTCTCTGTGGAGACTGGCGTGCCCATTCTGCTCTGCCACACATCAGCCATCATAGGCCAGTATCTCACGCTGAATGGATATTTTACCCGTGTAATCATGACATGGAACAGTCTTCATAGAAACAATCAATATATTCGTGACTTAATTTGAAATGGTTATGGTCTTGGCCAAAATTTATGGTCAGTGGCTTTGCGTTTTCAAGTGTGTGAATATTTATGCCCTGTCTCAATCGCCCACTGCTGTTCTCTTTGATAAACTCCCTTTCTTTGATGCCCCTTCCAGGAGTTGCTTGGCTTAAGAACACGTGTGTTAATTTTCAAACATGGGGAATCTGACAGCAGATCTGTCTGGGGGATGCATCTCGTTTTAGATAAGAAGCCAAACCACTTTCTGGAAGTCTAAAGATGAGAAAGCAAGGGTTTAGGGATAGACTGGTTTGTTCCNTATAATTCTCTCCAGGTTCTTTTACACGCTCCCTGTCTCCAACTTTAGTAAGAATGAGAAAAACAAGCAGAGAAAAACATAGATATTTAGTGGTGGAGGAGGAAGCTTGCTGAAGCCAACCAACTCTTCCTGCTTCGCTTCACTTGGAAGCTTGTAAATGTATGTATGAACTTGAACTCCAAGAAGGCATTTAAGAAATTGGAAGATGAGGAAAAATAACGAGAGACAGAGACAGAGAGAGATAGAGACACACAGAGACAGAGAAAGTGAGAGAGACAGAGAGAGGAGGGGAGGGAAGGGGAGAGGAAGGAAGAGGAGAGAAGAGAGTTGTTTGTAAACTAGGGGAGGACTGACAGAGTCCTTTCTCGCTGAGTCCACATTGCTGAGAGTTGTCTCCAGAATGATCCCAGAGCCCGCTTTCCACTGTGGGGCTCCCTCCTGCCCAGAGAGGTTTGCATTTACACTGCAGCCTGTACCGTGAAAAGCCTGAAGATGGAGCGCTTGGCCAAGTTTTGAGGCAGGATCTGTGACGCGCTGCTGGATAATGATGCAATCTTGGAAAACTTTAACTTTTCTCCAAAACTTTTTACAATATGCTTGCACTGTAAGTCTAGGAACTATGCCAAAGAATTCGAAACTATGAACAACTATGGTTGGAGGTGTCAAGTGGCTGGAAATAATAGCTTAACTTACATTTTGTAATGAACCCCCCCCCCCGACATTCTTAACCTTATTTTCCCATCACATAGCATCGTTTTCTGCCACAGACATCACTGTGTAGTGCTCACGGGGACATTACCTATCCACTGTGCTGGGTCCTCTCCTTTGCATTTCTATAGTTTCCCTTCTTCTGTATAAATGAAACTTTCAGAGTGCCATCAGCGTTGTAGATGAAAACATTCTTCAGTAGCCAATCTGTCATCTACTTAATTTATAAGGTGAATAGGTTTTCATATTCTCCACTCCTCTCCATTTGACATATTTTAAAAATAATTCAATTACTCATTTCTGTGACAGAGTCNTTAAATCTTTTGGGGGCCATCTTCCCTTGTTTTTCATATGTATACTGTGCATACTTTATAAACCTAACGGTAATTTTGGAAACATAGTTTTACATTTATTTAAAATTAAGATAGTCAGGAATACAACTAAATTTAAGAAACCTCATTTGTTTAGAATCTAGTGTGAACACTATTTTTGAAAAAATATTAATAGTTGTTTGTGAAATATTCTCTATTTTTTTTCAGTAAAGCTTATCTGTGATCATTGCTTAAAGAAACACTATAAATTATAATCATGTTTCTGTTGAATAAAGGAAATAACTTTTATGTTTTTGGTTACCAAGTTTTAGTGGTAAAATCATGGTTAAGACAGTCTTCATTGTGATGAAACAGACTTTGCCATCTATATTTCTTAATTCACTCCACTGTGTGGTTTAATTAACATGCTTAATCAGACTGCAGGGTAATATGGTAAGCATTAATCTTGTTAACCATTCTGGTTATGAGCAAGCTGCTTGTTCATCTTTACATGGTTTTTAAANTGCACCATAGAAATACTAGGGAGTCACATCTTCCTCTTTGTGTTGACTAGACTGAAATCCCAAAGAGTTCCTGTTTCAAAACAAACCAAGATGACAGGGGTCTGAGGAGGCTGCTTTGTGTCTTCTCTATTATTTTGCTGTATTGGCTGCTGTNTTTCTTTTTCACCTCGTTCATATTTTAGATTTATGTTCATTTTATGTATCTGAGTGTGTGCCATGTTTGTGTGCACCACATGCATGTCTGGTGTTCTCAGAGGTTATGAAAAGGCATCNGATACCCTGGAACTAGAATTACAGATAGTTATAAGTTGCCATGTGGTTCTGGGAGCTCACCCCAGGTCCTCTGAAGAGCATCAAGTACTTGTAATTGCTGAGCCATCTCTATAGCTCTATTTTTTTATTTTTAAAGTGTGTGTGTGTGTGTGTGTGTGTGTATGTGTGTGTGTGTGCTTGTTTGTATGAGTATGCATATGTGTTTGTGAGTGTGTATGTGTGTGTGTGTATGTAATTTGGGTAGAATTCTGGAGTGACTTAAGGAAAAAATAAAGAACAATGAATGCTTGATTATAGTCTATTGAAAGAGCAAAAATATCTCTTTTGTAACAGGGAACTAAATAGAGAGTTCCTGAAAGATGAAATGCAAATGGCTGCTAACCATTTTATAAAATACTCAATGTTATCTACCAAAGGAAATTAAAATTTCTTTCAAGTTTTCATCTTAACCCATCATAATGGACAAATAAAAATGGTGACAACAGATACAGGTGTCAATGTCAGGAATCCAGAACACTTATTCNCTACTGATGGGAGTGCAAATTAGTGCAGCCACTATGCAAATCAGTGTAAAGTATCAGCAGAAAGCTGGGAATAGATGTAACACATNATCCAGCTACACCTCTCTTGGGCAAAGGTTACTCAAAGGACTCTATATTCCACTATAGAGATACTTGTTCATCTATTCTCACTGCTCCTCTGTTCACAATAGCTAGAAATTGGAAATAGCCTAGATGTCCATCAGTTGATGAATAGGTAAAGAAAATGTGGTACATTTAATGGAACAATATCAGTTGTTAAGAAAAATGAAATTATGAAATTCCCAGGTAAGTAGATGGAGCTAGAAGCAATCATTCTGAGTGAGATAGGCCAAACCCAGAAAGACAAATTTCAAATGTTTTCTCTCATTTGTCTATGTTAGCCTTGAGCCTTCAAGTATGTGTTTCATTTGGAATACCCATAAAGGCCACAAAGTTACTAGGGGGCCATGGGGGATAGAATACAGTGGTATAAAGGGTTAAAAGGGAATAATGGAACAGGGAGGTTAAATTGGGATGGGGGCTGTGAGGGCAGGTTAAAGGGGGGAATATAAGGAGGGATAGTTAACACTAAAGGTTATTTGAAAATGCCACATGAAAACCTACTACTGTAAAAGCTCCCTAAAANATATACGTGCAAATATATAAAAAGAGTTTTNATGGAATTACTCTACAATGGAGGGATAATATCACAACTAGACAGCACATGCTGGCAAACAAAATCCCAAATACCAGGAATGGGTTACTTATTTTTCAATTGTTGGCTAATGGGTTCCCCCACTACCACCAACTATAAACAGTATGGGATATTGCCAATGCAGTAAGACACTATTTACTCTCCACAACTTCACAGTAAACCCTACTGCTGAAGATGCCACGTACTGAAGTCATAGAACACGGAGAAATCATGGTGGTATCCATCTTGCACCTTCACCCTTATTGACTAGCTTTCATAACGGTGGAAGGTCCTATGCACGGTACCAGAGAAGAAAAGGAATCACCAGTCTTACCCAACTGAGAACTGGTGCAATAGTGGAAGGAATGNCATGTAAGTAACCCACAACTTTTTGACTGGAACTAAGGTCAGCCCCANGAAATGGAACACATATCTGTCACTGTTAATGGGCTAAAAGTTGGTAGCATGATAGGTCATCGGCTGTAGAGGAGAATGTAATAATATTATTTTGTTAAATGGATTCAGTATTATATCAACTCTTAGTGTCTTATAGCTATACTCAGATCAGTGCATCCCTCAACCTTCAGGAGAAGTGTCTTCTTGCACCAGTTGACACTGACAGAGATCCTAAACTGATCAGCATATAGAAACTAGTAAGGGACTGTGGAGCATTTAGCCTTAAAGAGATGTACATATGCATATCACACCCACCACCCCAGGCTCAGGGATCTTGGAGGAAGAGCAGGCAGAAGGATTGGAAGAGCCAGAGATGGTAGGTAGCTTCAAGGAAACTGTCTTTTGGATGCAACAGAGCAGCTGCAAATATGAACTCAGCATTTGTGGTAACATGCACAAGACTTGGACAAGTTCAAGGCAGACAAAATCCCAGTGGAGTGGAGGAGATAGGCATGAAATCTCATCGCTAGCTGAGGAGCTTTTGACATCTGATAGCGCTGGGGGAAGGAGAGTCAGTTTTCTTTAGTGATGTGACTCCTGGTAGGTTCCCAACATACCAGGATAGGCCCCACTCCCAAGAGCAGTTGGGAAGAAAACTCAAAGTCGGGCGCATAGGGAGGTGTGACTGGAAAAGGTGTATATGGGAAGAGTTGGAGGAGGGGTAAATATGATCAAAATAGGTTGTATGAAATTCTTAAAAAGTTAGTAAAACTATTGTTTTTAAAAAGCTGAAAAGATCCATATGTATAATAATACATTCCATTTTAATAAATGAAAAACAAGTGGTTGAAGGTTATGTAACAATATTTTAAAATACAAAGGTTTTANAGTCTGATAAGTTTCCCACGAACATCAGAAAAGATTGTAACCATTATAGCTCCAGAATTGCTACAACTGCACAGTTTTGTTTGTCCTGGGCTGAAGTTTTAGGGAAGATCAACTTANCACATTTTCTTGAGAAAGATGGAAATGGACTCAGCATTTCTGCCTTTGGTTATAACTGTTCGTTCATCTGAAATGTGTCAATCTGGCACTAACATTGCAAGCCCAAACTACAGCCATCTGATACGATGTAAAGGGTGAAGGGTTGGAAGTGTGGACCTCACTGTAACTTTGAGTCTCCTCACCAAGTGCGGAGAGNCCCCGANCCCCTGTAGTTAGCGCTTCCATAACCTTTGAAGACAGTATTGTGTTGCTTTTTCTCGCCAATAGATTTCCTGTAAGACTATGTTCTCTAGTCACCCAGAGATTAATTCAGCAAATAGCATATGTGGGCACCTGAGATATATTTGTGTGCCTGAGATCAAGTCTTGCTGTACAGCCCAAGGTGAGTGGAACTCACTATGTAGCCCAGTCTATCCTNNAACTGATCCTCCTGCCTCTGCTTCCTGAGTGCTGGGATTGCAGATGTGTGCAACTATGCCTTGTCATCATTTTCAATGAGTGCATCAGGATTCTGCAGTATCTGGCTGCATACACACTAGCTTCAAAGCAGTAACTCCACTAATGAGATAGTTATTCTTGCAGCTATCATCTTTTGAATCTCTCAATTAACATATGTAAATTTAGAGCTTGAATCTTTTTCTTTGTCAGTAGGAAGATTTCTTATTTGTAATGTGGCTTTTGATAGCATAGTATGAATAGTTCTTTTCTTCCACAGTAGAGTGTTATTCGATTTTCCATTTATAATCTGATTAAAGAAAATTATAAATATCTTAAAAACAAATGGATTGTACCATTACTTTTTCAATGGGATATTGTCATGAAATCTTACTTTTGCATGAGCTCTGAGGAGAACATGGACATTATTGTCTTGTTTGTGAATGAATGGAAATTTACTTGTGAAACTGTGTATCTGGCTTTACACTTTCAACAACGTAGATATTTTTCCCCCTCAGTACTCTAATGAAGTGATCTAAAATTAAAAGCATCTGCTTTAAAATCTACTTGGTGCCTGTGAAATTCAGAAGATAGAGAAATCATTTAATCCTCTCCAGCCTGATGGAGCAAAAGGAAATCTTCCATGGTGCCAGAGCTTCAATTCCCAGCCCGCAGTCTTCTGTCTTCTCCGTTGATTTCTCCTTTCTAGATTTATGTTTAATTCTCATGAGTTTTAACATAACCCCCATATGCTATGAGAAGTAAATGCTTTATCCATTGCTAAATTAGTTTTCAGTAACTTAGTCACCTATTTGCATGTTTAAGAGATTATCCCTGGAACCTTCAAAGGTGTTTTNCTTTTTGTCTTTTTCAAGATCTACTATTCAAGAGCCCCGGGAACATGTGAAGTGACTTCGCCTAGCACCTTGCCACATCCTCTTCCAAATCTCTTTTGTCTTGGGCTCTGTGGTCAATTATCTTGTGTGAGGCTGATGAATAAGAGCTATTCATAGCTCTGTCACCNGCAGATTAAGGAGTCTCTCTGGGTATTTCCAGGGCTAAAAATTAGTCTAGCTAGAGCAAGAATAATTTGGAAATTTTGCACAGAAAATTTTGTCTTTGGATATATGTTTATACAGAGATTTCTTTTAATTCTTCATTATTTTCTTCTTTTGAAAAGGATTAAAAATAAAGCTTTGTTTTCCTATGACTTGAGGTAACTTGGGAGAAACATCACTGGCAAAACATGAGTTGCAAAAATGCATATATTTGTATATTATACTGATTACATGTTGTTAGTAATGAAAGACAATTGCATGGGTCTGATGAGAACAAGAGATAGAAACTGATCAAGGAGAGTAGGGGCCCCAATGCAGTAGTTCTGAGAATGTCCTTGCCAGAGGCCACAATGTTAGAAGAGAGCTCTGGTTCCCCTGTTACCTCCTAAATGAGCACCTCCAGGAGGGTCTCATCTTGGAGAGGAGAAAGGAGAAATATGGATGAGCAAATGGGTAAGCCGTGGACATCATCGTCCCTGGTAGGAATCGAGACCTGGAGGAGGCAGTGTGCAATGAGATTAATGTTCTGTTGTTTAATGGGCCGTTCAGATACATATTTGTTCATAGCTTTTCAGTTCCACGCTGATAAGTGTCAACCTCTTTTGTAAAGCTCCCTCATCTCCATGACAAGCTTGATGACAGGTATCTGTGACACCTGCAGAGAGAGCAGCTGAGTACAGGAGGACCAAAACCAGAGGCCTGTGTGACAGGGCTCCTCCATACCCCTGAAGATTTCAGTGTAGTACTTCAGGGACAGTGGATTTATACAAATCGATTATCTACTGTTTATAGACTTAGCAACTTCATATTAGCTGCTAACTTTGTCAAGTCTAGAGTACTCTAAAACTACAGACATGTTCTAGCAGCCACAATTATCTTGGTCCTTTTGAATTAAGGGTTTGAAACATATCTTTGTAGTTGCTATAGGAAAAAAATNTGAAAAAAATCTGTTAGCTGTCTAAGCAGTAGTGTATATATGATATCATAGAGTCTTCTTTTTTGTATTTATTTATTTTGTGTGTGGGATAGGGAGTTATGCCATGGAGCATGTGTAGAAGTTGGAGGAGAACTTGTGGGGATTGGTTTTCTTCTTCTACCATTTGGATTTTGGGAATCAAACTCAGATCATCAAGCTTGGCGTGAAGCGTCTCTAAGCACCAAGTTCAACTTGGTGGCTCAAAAAGCCTTCTTTACAAAGCACCAAATCCTGCACATTGTGCTGCATCTATAGATAGATGATGACATAAAATGAAGATCTATGGACCTAAGGNCTACCATGTGTTTTTCTTGAGTAGTTCTCCTCATCAGCCAGTAGAGATCAGAGCACAGGTCAGGAAGACGACCCATTCCATTTATTCTCAGCTCTGGTTGTTTTAAAATTGAGTTATAGTTTGCCTTACCATATCTGATATGCTCTTGGTTACTTAGAAGTACTCAATTCTTCTTCCAAAGACTGATGTTAGTATTTGAAACATGTTCTGCTTATTTGTTTTGTCCTATTCTGGCTTGTTTTTTGTTTTGTTGTCTTAGTTGCCTGTTTGTTTTCTAATGAGAGAGAGAAAAGAAAAGGTGTGGATTTGGGTGGGTGGGGAGATGGGGAGGATCTGGGAGGACTTGGAAGAGGGGAAACTGTGATCAGAATATATTGTATGAAAAGTATCTATTTTCAATAAAAATTACAGTTCTATTCAAAACTGTGTTGGGAATAATGGGAAGCCATTTGCCAGACAAGAGGTAGTCCTTACAAATACATTTCTTAAAGAAAAAAAATATGTGTTCATATCTTCTTTAAAAAAATGTATTCATGCCCCATTTTACCTTTTCATAACACATTTAGTGGTGCATTTGTTCTTCCACAAGCTTAGTACCATCACCCCCTTTCTCATTATTGGGCCCTCTTTGTCAAGAACCCAGCAGGAATACTAGTAACCCCAGCTGATCTCCTGGACCCCCAGAAGAAAAGATTGCATTAGTCTTTGGAACTACCTCACACTTTGGCANCCTTACTGTGAATTTAAGATTTCGGATTATTTTTTAATTGGTTATTCTTATCTTAAGCTTTAAATTCTGAAATNTGGAAGCTAAATAATTGGTTTTATTTCCATCAATCCATCCATGTTGTTTGAGTGCCTCTTTAATGCCAGGCCCTGTATAAAATTCTGAGGACACAGTAGCTCATAAATCCTGCAGGTAAAAAATGTATTTCAAAATGCAATGAAGTAATGTTATGACTAAACAGCACTATAATCAATGGGAGTTTATTATAAATTCCCATCTTTTGCATAATGCATTGAAATGCATTTGAATCTAAACACAACTGGTAATGCTTGATTTGTTTTGGAAGTTAATATATTGAAATTAAATGCAATTATGATTTTGCAAAAAATGTACTGGCTTAGTTGGCCTTTTCGGGCTAATGCCTAGCCATTAGTTCTTTATTATTGGCATTTTAGGAGAATACATAAGTAAGATGAACCCAGATTTGCTGAAGATCTCAGTTTCTTGTCAGTTAATTCTCATCAATTATTTCAGCACTTTCACTTTCCACAGTGCTGCGGTNTGGGCAGAAATCATCCCGCCTTGACTGATAGAGCCNAAGATTTGGAATTGTCTAGTCCGCGGCATTAAGAAGTCATTATTTACCAAAACAAACAAACAAATAAATAAATGAAATTCAAGCATTTTGAGAAATTAGGAAACATCATAGAGTACACACGTTATCTTTTAGAATTGTTTTCTGGCCTGTTTAATAATTGACCCTTGAAACAATATTAAGATATCACTTTNAGTTCTNAAAGCTANAACATTCAGTTTCAATTAATGAAGTTTTGCAAAGCTCTGAAGTGTCANCTTGGAGTTCTCACACATGGGGTTAGGAGTGGTCCTACTGGTGATTGACATTTGAGTCAGTACATCAGACTCNTTTCTAAGAGCTTTCATGTGCTGGTTGATCTATGCAGCTNCNNNAGGTGGGAAGTACTGTTACTATTTCTGTTTAACAGNGGAGAAGACTGTAGCTCAGAGTGGTTGTTTGTGTCTTGTTTACTGTTTGCTGAAGAGTTAAGTAGATAGCTATGCTCGAAGTCAGTTCCTNCAGGGAACGTATCAGTACTTGCTNCTTAACTGCCATGAAATATTGGAGACATTATATTGCTGCATAAGGAGAGAGCACCTGGCAGCAGATGTAGTCTACACAACTGGGCATGTGTGCATGGAGAAGATTTCTCAGAAACATTGAAAAGGTGCTAATTTTGAGCTTGACCCTAGTGTTATGGCCTGTGTTTATCTATGGACAGTAGGAAAAGTGACTAGTTTTTTTTTTTCTGTATTGTTTTGTTTATATCTTAGATTCACCTTCTTTTTTTCATAATGTCTAAAAGATGTCAGAACCATGAGAAATTGCACATCTTCTGGGTTGTTGTTATGCTTTTCATGGTATGGGCAACATGAATCTGGTTATTTTGTTTCCTTTCTTTGGTTCCCCAGAAGTCAGAACAAAGCTGTAAGTCTTCTTGTTTATTTGCTTGATTGATTTTTGTCATTACACATAATTTTCAGTTCATATTTCTTGGTATAATTTTAGCCTCGGCTCCTTTTAGTTTTTCTACTTTTTACTGACATGACTGTGTGTTTTGGAAAAGACCGCCAAAATTCAAACCCATCACAACTGTTTCTCAATTTAGAATTTCAGCAAGTTAGTCTTTCTTAGTGTTAGTTTCTGATCTCAGGAAAGAATTGATGGCCCGTGTAATGTCATTATGGGAATTGAGTGAACTAATGCATGTGGAATTCTTAGAACACTGATGTATAATGTGTGTTTGTGCCTATTAACTCATTGTATTGTTCAAATTCGTGTTCTACTGAAACCCTTTTTGGATTTAGGCTTAATATAAACAAATGTTAAAATGTTATCCTTTTCTCCATGTAATATAAAATCAGAAGAGTAAAAATTCTCACAAAGTTGATACATTTTCCAAAGTATATGCTAAGTTGAGTCTAGTACACAAAGTACAGATATCTTTTTTTTGGAAACCATTTAGGGAATTTAGACAAAACTGAGAGAGTCCATGTTTCTGAATGACCTTGAATAATATGTAGTCAATATGCTGTAAACTTAAGAGAACGAATTCAAATAGTGTAAGCTTCTGATTATGCTATGATAGAAAAAGAACCTCTTAAATAGAAAATATAGGTCCTTATAAAATGGAAAAATGTGCAAAATAAAGAAGAAATTTTGCAAATACTTCACCTTTTCAAGGAAATGAAAGCTTTTCCTGTTTCACTGTGTGGGAGGAANCATTTGAGTTTCAGCCACAAACGCAGGCATGTCCGGGCACTGGAGCTCCTGCAGACAGGGTTGACTAGGCCCTGCTTCTCCACGTTCATGAAAGATGAGTTAATTAGGTTAATGCTGTGGCCTAGCAAAACCCTACTGATGGTAAGTAGATCTTGGGGAGATGTGGGACCTTCAAGCTTTGAAGAAACAAAGTGTTTCCTTTTTTCTTCAAAGCTTGATCCATCTATACAATGGAAAATACTTTCTATAGAAGCTTGGAAATAGTATTAAATAATAGGGAGGAAACTTTCAGTGGCAAATTCTTTCAGGTTCAATTTATTTGACTTTTATCATTAAGGTCCTTCTCATTATGTCATAAATAGTTTCTTTTTTAATGACTTGTTTTTAGATATTAAAGTCAATAATGGTCTATTTTTTTTCTCCTTTGGCTCTTCACAAATGCCATAATTACAATGTTAGGATTAGATGAGTGGAGTACATCTAGCACTATACTACAAAGGATGAAAAAAGAAGGAACCAGAAAGAAATGTATATTTATTGCTTCATGTAAATGGGAAGGAAGCAGGGATCCAGCACTGAAGTAGGACCAGATCTGCCTGGCAATCCTAGAGTCAGAAGAAAGCAATCACTCCATCCAAGGTTGGATAGCTTAGCTCAGCTAATTCCTCTGGGGGTGACATTCTGCAAGCTGAATGAAGCAAAACCCACAGCTTAAGTGTGTGCTCCTGACACATTGTAGTGTGCTATCTGTCAGCAGAATTGAATCAATAAGATGCCAACGTCTAGCAGCCCCCTGCTCCATATCCAAGCTTATGACANTGTAAGCACAGGTGAAACAGATTTTTAAGGAAGCTTGGGTAATGCAGAGAAAGGAGAAACAAGACAGCTCAAGAACATCTGNGTCTTCAGTGTCTGGAACCAAAAGCAGCATCCGTGCTGCTTCCTAGTCCTCTCAACCACTGAACCTTACTATGATGGTAGAGGAGAACCTTTGCTGAGCGACTATGCATCCAACTATTTAATATCCAATGTAATTCATGCCTCAGCAAAGATACCATGATTTATCTCCCCAGTGACATAGGAGGAAAGGTCAGGTCAGAGGAAGCGTGTGATACTTGAGGTACAGCAACTCTGAATTGCGAGGGTGCTACGACTTCACTAGCTACATTTACGAACTTGAAGACATAGACTCTGCTATCATACAAATCCTACAACACAGTTAAGTGCTTATTCAACAGTGTGAGTCTATCAAACCAACACAACTTTCATTGTGTGGCTGCTGTATTCAAGGATCCTCTGTAATTCAGACAATTTCAGATTCCCTAACTGAGAGTTTCACCTTGAATAAGAAGGCTCCTTGAACCTCTCAGTGGCATCTGAATGCTGGCGGGAAAAGGAAAGTTAATTTCTGTTTTCACACTTGACTCTCTCCTACATGGAAGCTGTATTTATCAGTCACCATGCAAATTTGCATCCTTATCGCTATAAAAATGGAACACATGCCTGTATGGCTTATTGTTGAAATGAGAAGNAAATCTTTTTTCAATTCTAAAAGAATTAAAATAAAGCATAAAATTTCAGTCCTTAGGAACACTTTTAAACTTTAAAGTTGGGCTCTTTAGATTGCCAAGAGGTAAGAAGAGGACAAGAGAACTGATCAGAGGATCTAGGTTTGACAACACGTACACGTGGGGGACAATTTTGAGGAAGCAAAACAGGTCTCACGTGGGAATACCTACTTAATATACTGACATAGTGATGTTGCATGGAGTAGGATGTGGGTGGTGATAAGCTTACTGCTTCTAACTTTCCTTTGTTTTCTCCAGGTTTAAGGAGCTCTGGTGTGGTTTTTGCCATTCTCTCTTCTAAGTTATCACACACAGCAGAAGAATGAAGAAAGGACTGCTGCTTGGAGCAGGGGTGGGGGGCAGAAAAGGCATTTGTTGAGTAATCGAGCTTTCTATACAATTTTACATGCATTTTAAGGAGAACTTTTCTGTTTTCTTTCAGTTTGAAATTTGGGTTCAGTGATCCATGTAGGAAAAATTCTGGAAAAATACTAGCGTACTATTTCATTTTGTTGGTTAATAAAATTAAATTTTTTGTTTCAGCTAGTCTTGGTGCTATATTCATAAACTTCCAGACACTATTTAGATTAGCAGTTGATACAATTTCTTCTTTTTTAAATCTGAAAGTATCTTTTATCTTCAAGTATATGCTAGATCTGGATGTGTCACATGCAAAAGATTTAGTTCATGAGCGAAACTCAACCTGGTATAATTAAGAAGCCACAATTTGTCTCTGGGGGCATGGAGAATTATTGTGATCAAAACATAACAATCAAAATTGTCAATCCAGGGGATAAAATTCTGGTAATGATTTCAGACAACTGGCTCACAAGTGAGAGAATTTTTGTGTGGGTGGAGGCCTCGCCTCTTTCCTGGAGCCATGGAATCCCATCAAGAATGGGTTGCCTGGCTCTGTCTACTTATGACATTTATAGACATTTGCTCACCTATTGAATTTATAGAGATTGCAACTTACTTCTAATCCATGTAGTACTATGTATTGTGCAAGCGAGGGTAACCATTGTTTTCTTTCTTTCTCTTTCTTTCTCTCTTTCTCTCTTTCTCTCTTCCTTCCTTCCTTCCTTCCTTCCTTCCTTCCTTCCTTCCTTCCTTCCTTCCTTTCTTTCTTTTTTCTTTCTTTTTCCTTCCTTCCATCCTTTTTTTTTAACCTTTTAAAGTGTATATGTCAGCTTAGATACTGTATCTTATGTGTGAAGAGAGACACACAGACAAGCACAGTGTTTGCCAGATTCATTCCCAATTGAACAAGTGTTTCAAGTTTGTCACATCCTGGTGCATGAGTTGCCTACCCATATTTGGTATTGATTTATATTTGGTGGAATAACTACCGACCCTTCAAACAGAACTTAAAGATACTAGTGCTAATTCTAGATTTGTATTTATTTAATTTTATTTAAGAATTTATTTGGACTATTTTTAACTACCTGTAGTTGTGTGTCTGCATGTGAGTGTGTGCACAATGAGTGTGGTGCCTGAGGAGGTCAGAGGTGTCAGATCCCCTGGAGCTGGAATTACAGATTCAGTGAGTGCCTTGCTATGGGTGCAGGGAACCAAACGTGGGTCCTCTGGAAGAGAAGAAGGTGCTCTGACCCACTCAGTCATCTCTCTAGCACCTGACTCTGGATTTCTAAAGTTGATGAAAAACAGAAACGTGATGAGGTGATTCTTGATAGATAACAACTTTTATTTTACAAATTCTTTTCCTTCCTTCCTTCCTTCCTTCCTTCCTTCTTTCCTTCCTTCCTTCCTTCCTTCCTCCCTCCCTTCCTCTCCCTTTTGTCCTTCATTCTTTTCTTTCTTTCCCTTCCACTTCTCAATTTTTTTTTTTAGTGAAGTACCTATTAAAATGAAAACTTAAGCTCAGTTGAAATCTGCAGCATGTTTGAACTTCTTTTAAATGAATTTCATTAAAATGATTTCTAAGTAAAACTTTGATGTATAAGTGTTTCAAATCAACACTTTTTTTTTATTGTATTTGAGCTCCTTCTGCCATTGTNCCTACAGTTGTACTCAGGCCATAAATCTGGTCATGGTCATTAACTCATTTCTTACTGACATTATCTACAGCCATTTATGAAGTTGTGTGGTATATTGTTGATGACTAACCATCACAATCTAAGTAACAACATCTTTCATGTTTCCTATGGAACTTAACTTCCCATGACCATAGTGATATGCCTGAGACAATTAACATATAAAGAGAGAAGGATTAGTTTGCTCCCTTGTTTAGAGATTCTGGTCTTGGGCTCCTGGCAAGGCAGCTGAAAGTTAGGTGCATGGTGCATGGCAAAGGAAATGGTTCACCGCAGTAGCCAAGGAACAAAAGGGGAGGAGGGAGACTGGGCTGCTCATTTCCCATGAAGGGTACCTTCCCACTGATCCTAAAGGTCCATAGTACTTCCCAATATGACACTCTACGGACTGCTGGGAGGATACTCATCCAGACTGAAGAGTTTCTCTAATTCACACCCTTTATCTGCATTTAAAAAGCTAAACAATGTACAAATATCCAGTTCATGTCTGCCTTGGGGCCGTAGCAACTACTACATTCCCTGATTCCTTTTTGATNTGCCATGAAAGCAGAAGGATGGAGCACTGTGGAGAAGAACCAGAGAAAAGGAGGAAGGGAGGTGAGGGAGGGCACTGGGGAATGATAAGAAGCAAATGTCATGTCACATATGTGAAAACATCACAAGGGACCATTATTGTGTATACTAACTAAATATTTAAAAATTGTTATTCCTTCCATTCAAAGGCAGCTAAAATATTTTCCCTGTATTTTTCATTCTTTTTGATGCCGCAAAAATATGTCTTTCCTTGATTATTTACTAAGTTGTTTGGAATATTGTCAACAATCCTTAAGATGAGATGGTCCTAGGAATGGAAATAGAATTACTGATTTCATTCTGTTCTACAACTTGCACAATGTAGCAGATGTTTCTAGACACCTTGCTTGCTGTAAGAACAAGCAGTACAGTGACAGGTTTATTTGTTCAACAAATATAGNTTCAATTTCTAAATACACTAATCCCTGTTTAGGTGGACGTTTCTGCCCCCAGAGGGCTTATCTTCCAGTGAAGGTGAACACTGCTAATGCCTCTCCCAAAAAATTCTATTGGCTACAGAGGGAAGAAAATAGCTGGTGGTCTTCTTTATGTCCTGAATGCCTCCTTATTATTCATATGCATTCTTTTCTATGGATACCCTCTAGTGTACACTTTNGGCTCTATTCTCTGTCTTCTCATATTCTTCATTAGTCAACTTNTATCGGCAACATTCATTAATGTACAACGTCCTGTCCAGGAATTGGCTGCATATTCTCTCATGATAGCTGAAATTGGGTCATCATGTTCACATCTCTTCTCATCATGTGACTAAATACATCTATTTTTCCTCCTACCCACCCGGCTTCTCTCTGATTTTAACTCTCCGGCGCCAACCTTCCTGTTTCTTAGGCCTGACAGCACCCAGTCATCTTTGACTCATCTTCTACTTGAGCCCTTGCATCTGATTACTCATGAAATTATATCGCTTCTTCCTTCTAGTTGTTTTCTATTGCCTTTCTTCTGATTCATGATCACATTGACCACACCCAATTAGGCCTTCGTCACCTCATACCTGAACTGTTACAGTAGCTTCCTAACTGGTCATCTCTTGCTCCCTCCTAGTTCCCACCATAAGCCAACATCCCTTGAATTCTTCCTTTTATTATCTTCCTTCTNATTAAAAATCTANAAANATCTCCCAATTTTCATACAATTATCTGCTTTTCTTGGGTTTTAGATGCTGTATACTTTGGTCCTGATTTCCCCATTCAACTTAATTTTTCTCTATTTTCCACATACACTTGTCTCTAGTCAAGCTGTTTTCAATGAATGTCCTGGGTTGTCATGTGACTTTGCTATAAAACTAATAGAAAATAGAAAAAGTTAAGAGCTCTATGTGGAGTCAAATAGACCAAGGCTGGAAGNTAGCTTCTGCTTATATCTTTTTTCTGTGACCNAAGACAAATCATTTGGCATAGTAAACCTCAGTTTCTTAATGAGAAGTTCTTAATGCATCCTGCATTGTGGGAAACAGGAGTTAATGTAAATTAGTTGCACCATGTTTGATAGAGTTTACAGCTTATTAAATGCTGTATAAACCATTTCCTCTAGGCACTATTCTTCCTCCCTTGGCTTAACTTCTTCTCTGAAGCCTTAATTAAGTTGTATTATAAATTACTAATGAACAACTATGTATCAAACAACTGTGGATGTGAATTGCAAGTTCAGAGGGTGAATATGGGATGATATTTAGGAATCCAAGGGTGTGTGTCATAATCTACTCTTCAAATGATTAACCTAAGACCACATACATGAGTATCCTGAATCCCAGTTTTCTTATTTTTTGGAATAAAATAATTACCAATATTTTCAGCTCATAAGTTATTGGAGGACCTAATGGATTTACTTTAGAAAAATTTTAAGATAGATTTACATTGTGTATTTAACTACATACTCAGTATGTATTTATCAATTGCTTAGATATTTTGGTAATAGTTACCCATAGATTTTTGGCAGGTGTATAGAATTTTGGAAAAAATAACGGTACAAAAGATAGCCATTTTAGGTGTCCTCTAACAAATATGCTTGTTTAGACAATGTTGAACTTACTGATTATATATAAATTCAATCTTGTAGATTCATTTGCATATCTAGCACATTTTTTTGTTTACTTTGTAAAGATCATACAGAAAGGATAATCCTATAATGATCGAGAAAAAACATGTTAATAAAGTTTTGGCTTCTCAGAACATAGCAATAATTCCAGAGAAATTCATCATGCCTTATTGAGTTATTTAGAGTTCTCCAATGAAGAACAATGTCAAATTTAGGAGCAGCCACTGATTGGTGAAGTTCGAGTGACTTTCTAATTTTAAAGCATATATTCTCTCATCCTTCAGCTGTTTAATACTATTTGTAGTTTGCCCAAAGCCCACAACCCCTGCCTAAAGGGAAAAGTTAGCTGGATGTGGTGATTCACACCTATAAATTCCAGCATTTAGGAGATTGATGCAGGAGGATTGCTGTAGTGTGAGGCCATCATGGGGCTAAATAGTAAGTTCCAGATGAGGCTGAGCAACACAAGTGATACCCTATGTCATAAGAAGAAGAAGAAGGAGAGGCAGAGGAAGCGACAAGAAGAAAAGAACGGGACAAAGGCCNAGCTAAACTAAAATGGCTGCTTGGGAGATGACCCCATGTGTCCCCTCCCAAGATAATAGGCTTTACTGAAAGTGGGAAGATGGAATGATGGCCACAGGGAGTTTCCAAATTTCTGTGACTCACNTATTGAAGCCACCAGGGCCAAACTTAGGGGGAACCTACTCCTACATAAATGACAGGTTCTCGCCTCAAGACAATTATTTTTCAGTAAACATATTGTAAAAATGGAGACACACCTTTGAGAAAACAAAAAACACGCCAAGCCATCACAGGTCACATCTTTAGCCTTATTCATTCACAGGTTCCTAAACCGCAGACACAATGAAGAAATAAGACCTACTTACTCAAGGTGGTTGTTAGCTGAGCTGAATTCTGTTTAGTCTCTGCTCTGGGAATATTGTAAATAAGTCTGCATGCAATAACGATTGAGATGATTTTCTTCCCTCAAATAAACCACTTCCAAGAGATCACACCACCAGCATCCTCTGCTTTGATGCTTTGGGAAGAAGTAATGTTCCAAAGTTAATGGCTCTGAGGAGGAGCCAGGGGAACTAACTGAAGATTTCCAGATTCGCCTGATTCGACCATTAAAACCCAAGGGCTAACGTGAATCCTTCAGCAGCTAGAAAAATCAATCCTAACAACAGGAGGAGAGTCAACTTACTGCTAGGATCTCTGGCCAGTAGTCTCCGACAACGAGGCGTCGTCAGTAGTGAGCATAGCAGCAGAAAACAATGGGACTTGAGACCATGGCTGACATAGATGGTAAAGGGTTTTGGCTGTGATTTTGCTAAGGAAACTTCTCCCTTCCCCCAAGCAAGGAGCTAAGAAAGTCTCTGAATTTTCCTTTCTTGTGATTTTGCTAAGGAAACTTCTCCCTTCCCCCAAGCAAGGAGCTAAGAAAGTCTCTGAATTTTCCTTTCTTGTGATTTTGCTAAGGAAACTTCTCCCTTCCCCCAAGCAAGGAGCTAAGAAAGTCTCTGAATTTTCCTTTCTTGTGATTTTGCTAAGGAAACTTCTCCCCTCCCCCAAGCAAGGAGCTAAGAAAGTCTCTGAATTTTCCTTTCTTTTCAATAAAGACTTGTATTTTAGCAGGATTTGGATTTTATGGTCAATATTTAAAGTTTTCTAATACATGTCTCTTATACACATCTAGATGTGTATAAGAGACAGACAAGGAGATGCTGGGCTAGCCTCTGGGTATTAGTCTTTTCCCTTCACTGATTTTTCTATCAACAAATTTCAAAGTCAGATACGATTCTTTGACTTAAATTAATTCTTTGGAAACAATTATATTAAGCATTAAAAATCCATTCATTCAATTGCGTTTAGCATTTACTAGGAAAGATGGCTGAGTATTTTACTTAGTGGGTAAGAACTGTGACAAGCAGGGAAGAAAACACTAAATACANCTTGATAAGATTCCATTGCCAAAATATTTATGTGATTCACAATTCTTTGCTTTGGTTCTGCTTCAATTCAAAATTTACATATTTGAATGGAAAAAGAGCTTGAATATGTTGATCCCCCCTCTCCTTCCTTCCCTCCCTCCTTCCATCCCTCCTTCCTTCTGTCCTTATACCTTTGTCATTTCCCTTTTGATAAGAAATGGACTAATACTGAAGGTCTTTTGAAGGAAGAGAGGTCTAAGAAGGTCAATTTTTCAAGAGTGAGTGTGGGTTTTGGTATTAGACAAGGTTAAAACCTCAGTATTTTGCATAGAGCAAAGTAGAGAAAAGAATAACAATTGTCTTGTACCAAAGCAGAAAAAAGGAAATCCCCAGAACAGGCCCAAGGATGAGTTGTGCAATGTATTTGCAAATTTTAATTGCCCTCAAAAATAATTCTTCAAAATTTATTCCTGTATGCAGGAAATTACAGCAATAGCAACAACCCCTCTTAGCTCCCCACCACCCCCAGTGATGTTCACTGAGTTCCCCATTCTTACACAACATATCTAATTTTCACACTGTTTTACCAGAGGTAATGAAGAAAATGATTTTGCAGCATTTTGTGCTGTGCTGGCTCGTTCTTATTTTTCTTGGTAGGTGTGCTTTCNACACACTAATTTTCCCTCTCAGATGTCTACAACCTGCAGCCAAAGAGAAAATGGGAAGATAGCCTCAATATGAATGCTAGAAAAGATTAAAAGGCAAATGAAAAATACCATTTTTTTTCAGTCCAGATTGCAAATCTCATTGCATTTCAGGAATTGGGCAAGTCCTTGCAGGAAGGTTTTCCCCTGTTGCTGTGACAGGTCACCATTTCTAATCTGAGGGTCACAGCCCAGGCCCCTGTTTAGTAATTGCTTGATTTGACATCTATCTTGGCCTTTATTTACTTTGGCCTTTATGGCTAGAGGTCACAAAAGCAAAAGGAGATAGAAGTTCGTATAAATGCCTTGATGATGAAAAATGTGATGCCATCTTTTGGGCCCTATGTATGAATACATGTATAATATGCTGAAGCCTTTTAACTCTTTGGGTGATCCAAGTGGGAAACACTAGTCTGTTTTTTTAATCTCATTCTAGTGACCTGTTTTGTAATGGCTTGTGCGGATGATTTTAGACATTAAAAGTAGCGACATCTCTTTCATTAAAATACTTGACCATAAAAAATGNGGCCAATTGCTCTGAACTAATTATTTTTGATCTGATCAGAATTTCACAAACACACAATTCTGTTGTCATGGAAAGTGTTACTTTCCAAATCCTTTAAACCAGCACTGGGTGTTGNTCACAGTATGTCCACTAGTTGCTCCAGGATATGTAATGTCAACATAGATTTCTCTCTCACCAGTTATATAGGTTAGGCATAGCTCCCAGCCTTCCTAAAGACAAACTACTTTCCTTCCCAAAATAAATATGATTAAATAAAATTCTGACTTTTTTCTCATAACCAGGCCAGGAATTTGAAGGCCAGATGTCACATTTTCTTTGACAAGTGTTTTGTCTTAACCAGATGATGTCAGTTTATACTTTCCAAGACCTTACTTAGAAGATAACGAGTGTCATATCCTGGAGTCAGGTTTAATACAATTTCATGATTTTGTATGGGATTCTTTGAATTGCAAAGAACAGTGGGCTGAAGGAAAAAAATCAGGACTGCTGATATCATTTACATTTTTCTAGCCAGGATTATTGGCCTGTACATGTCCATTTCCAGAATGGTAAGGGAAGAAGCTGGAAGCCATGACTTCAAAACCACATTTAAAATGGAGAGTCTGCACTGTTGAACAGACAGAGCTGAGCAGACACAGCTCCCCCAATGCCACATGTCATGTTGTCACTTTCAATTTGAAGTCACTCATGACAGAAGTGTTTTTTTCCTTTTGTTTTCTGAGATTATAACATAATTGCATCATTTCTTCATTCCCTTTCTACCCTCTAAACCATCCCACATATCTCTCCTTACTCTCTTCCAAATTCCTGGTCTCTTTTTTCATTAATAGTTGTTACATGCATGTATATATATACATATATATACATATGTAAATGTATATATATATATATATATTCCTAAGTATAACCCACTTAGTAGGTAATGCTACTTTTATGTATAGAAACTATCTTTAACACAGAAATTTAGCAAGAGTTGGAAATCAAAGTTTGGCTTTTGTGATGGTATGGCAGGTGATGAATTGAAACAGTGAATGATANAGTTATCACACTGCAAATGAAGCTAGGTGCCAACATGCTATGCAGATAGATGCTTTTCTTAAAAAAATATGCTGATAATTTGACTGGGGTGATGATTCAGTGAGTAATGGCAGTGCAGATGTGAACACTGAGTTCAAATCTCCTTCACTCCTATAAAAAGCCGGGTGCAGCCACTATGACTGTAACCTCAGCTCTGGGGAGGTGAAGAAGAGGAACCAGGAGGGTTAATGGGGCTTGCTGGCTGCCAGCCTAGTTCCTGCTGCAGCAAGAGACCCTGACTCAAAGGAACAAAGCAGAGAGTAGGCATGTCGTACATCTTCTATCACACAGTAGGCATGTCCTCCATCTTCTACCACATAGTAGGCATGTCCTACATCTTTACCACACAGTAGGCATGTCCTCCATCTTCTACCACACAGTAGGCATGTCCTCCATCTTCTACCACACAGTAGGCATGTCCTGCATCTTCTGCCACATAGTATGCATGTCCTACATCTTCTATCACACAGTAGGTATGTCATACATCTTCCCTAATACATGCAGAAGCAGCAGGTGCAAGAACCGAATTATCCTTTGAGACGCTACTTTGCTANGTAATGTCATTGAAATGACATTGATGAACAGTTTAGTGATTAGAAGGACACAATCTTTANTTCTTTCAGAGTAAAGAGGCTTACTGTTTATGCCTCTTTTCTTTCCAGTAGGGTACTGAGTACTCTCTAACCAGATGCTTTTGTTTGTCATGGTTAAAACCTAAGTTTGTAGACACAAGATGGAAAATAGTAAGCTCTGTGCTGGCAAACTGGCTTTCAGAAAAATACACTAATTTCCTTTTAAAAATTGTATTACATTTATTTTGTTTGTTTGCATGTATGTGTGTGTGTGTGTGTGTGTGTGTGTGCATGCACATGTGGACATACCATGTTGTTAGTGTGGAGGTCAAAGGTCAACTTTCAGAAGTGGATTTGGTATTGAATCCTTCAAAAATTCAAATGCTGAAGTCCCAGCCCCTAGAATGTCAGGCTATTACTAGACTTGAAAATAAGGCAGCTGCAGATGAAATTGGTTAAGATGAGCTCATATGACATAGGATTGGCTTCTTGAAAGATACACCAATGTCCTTATAAAATCAGGGAAATTGGTGACAAATGTACTACAGAATGCTATATAAAAAAAATTACTGTGTGTCACAAGCCAAGAAACTAGGAGCGAGTGATATCTAAGTAGGATGCTTCCCAGATGGCTTCAGCAGCTCTCTGATGAGGGTGGGACTAGCTTTCCCTGGACCAGTGAGGGGCAAGACCAGCTTACCAGGCCCTCATACTTCAACACATGATTCAACACATGGTTCTCATGGGCCCTTGCAGTAGCAAAGGCAACAGACATCAACACAGACCCCAGCTGCAGCAGGACCACAGACTCAGACATGGCCATCAACTGCAGCTTGAGCCCAGATGTCAACATGGCCATGGGTGGCAACACAGACCTCTCAGATTGTCATGGGCCCAGCAGCATGGTTGTCTCTGGACTCCAGGTGTCAGCCCAGGACCTGGACATCTGCATGGCCTTCAGTGGTAATAGGAGACATGGACATTAATGCAGACCCTGGCTACAGTAGGACCATAGACCCAGACATGGCCCTCAGCAGCGCTCATGCCAGATGACACCATGGCTCTGGGTGGCAGCACAGACCACCCAGATTAGCATGGCCCAAACAATGGCCTGTTCTTCAGGTCCCGAAATGACCATAGGTGGTGGCCCAGCATGCAGGCATCCTTGTGGCTTTTGGTGGCAACACAGGGCATGGATATTAATACAAACCCCTGTTGCAGTAGGACCATCCCTCACCATTGGAGGGGGAGAAGTGGCTCTGCCCCTCACCTGAGGGGAGTGGTCCCAGTGGCTCAGAGTGACCAACATCCAGGGCTTTGAGTTGGCCCTCTCCAACATCTACCCCATCTAGACCTGCTGGAGTTCCTGAAGAGACTGGTCTTGTGGAACCATAGACACAGTATCTCCATAATTTGGGGCAATAGAAGTTGTACCAGACAGAAGACAGAGGCCTTGGACATGACCAACAATGCATTACACAATGAACATTTGCAAGTAAAGCTGTTTGGACAAAAGGATCTACTGCATGACATACAGCATCTTCTTTTGCCAGTAAGATGAATGAAGAGAGGATGGAGAGTCGGGAAAGATGGAAGATCAAAGTTTTTTTTTT
>LZPO01076223.1:73033-89713 GCA_001675575.1 Neotoma lepida
TGCTTTCACATGTGTATTTTACCTTCACAATGATATTGTAAGTTGTTTGAGCCAAGGAAACATTTACTCTAACTTAGATTTACATGTGACATTTCTCTATCCATTTTCGTGTGAATTAGAAGCCCTGGAATGTTAGGCAGGGCTCCACTGCTAAGAGTCTCCTAAGGCTCAACTCTCAGTACCAATTGGGCTGCATTCTTCACTGGAAGATCAGGAGAGGAATCCTTCAACTTCTTTGAGGTTGTTGGGCAAATTCAGCTTCTCATGGTTTCAGGATGGCCTTTCCTATTTCCTTACTGGTTTTTAGAGGAATAGTCTTTGCTCTTAGAGACAGCCCACATTCTTCATGCATTCTACAGTTCTCTCTAAGGATAGGCAACCAAGAGTACTCTTCTTATTTTTTAAAAAAAGTGATTGTAATTACATTTTCAAAGACCCCTTTAACTGTGCAAGTTAATAAATATACTCAGAGTCCAGGAGTTAAGGGATGGTGTCTTTGGGCACTCACATCCTACTTACATCATCGGACAGTTGATATATGGCCATATACAATATTATTCAATTGGAAATGAAAAATTATGTGTTGCATTTACAACTCAAGTTTAGTACAAAACCAAGAACTAAAAGAAAATGACAGCATAATAGTTTGTATTAGTAGGCAAAACACCCATCTGTGTAGGCAGAGTTGAGTGGAATTGGTCAAAGAAAACAAAAAACAGACCTCAAAGCCTTCCTCAGATGTTGTGATGACAGTCAGACTTTCCACAGAACACACCTACATACTCCAGCTCACACAACAACCAATNCTGTTCCCACTCCAACATCACACTTACATACTCCAGCTCACAGCAACCAATGCTGGGAACTGGGAACTCCAAAAGCAGTTTCTGGATGATGGCTTTTTGTCTTTGAGACTCTTGTGTCCCCACTTTGGATTTGTTGAGCCATCATTGTTTATCTTAAGACAAGCACCATAAACAATTATGCCAAATTTGGTGATATTCTGTCTAACCATCCCACATATAACATAACAGAAAGCAGATCAAAACTTTATCTACACAGAATAATGTGNAATAGTTAGTAGGCCAGCTGTAGAGCGACAATCATGCTTTGCAAAGCTCTGACATCTCTGAACCAACCCAAGGTATTATTATCAACATCAACAACAAGTACACTGTATTGTTGTTGTTGAAAGTACCATCATTTTATTTCTGTCTATAAATAAGAAGGGATAAGATGGACTATCGGATATCTGTTTAACAGGGCTTAATTATTTGTTATGGGACTTTATGGTCTATTTAATAAAATTAATGAGATTCTGATTACTTGAGCCTGCCACTCTCTCCGGCTGGAAACTCTCTTTGATAAGGAGTAAAGCAAGATTGTCAGTTTCCTTATGAGAATTACAGGGTTTGAGGATTAGTCAACTGAGAATTGGTGAGGTCCTCCTCTAATTAATGTCTTCCCGCCAATGTTTGCCCTAATCTCCCCTTTTATTACATTTATTACAGTGCTTCAGCGGGATGTCTGTGTGGCGGGGAAGATCTATTAAATAAAGTTACTGTTCAGTTAGTGAAATCGCAATAAAGAGCTAATTCTGTGTTTGCCGCTTTGTTAATTCCTTTTAATTTAAAAAGTCAGCTTGAGGCAGAGCACATACTTTACATGGAGAGAAGAACTGGGCAGGAATTAGACAACCCACTCCCCATTTTGTTTTTGCAACCTTGGGCAAGTCATTGAAAGAGTCTGGACAAGATCATCCTTCAAACTACCTTGTCAAAACTAAATAATTTCATAAGTTCAATGAAAAACTCATCCGCCTAATATTTTTTGAGTTTTTCTTTATTTCCCACTTGGATTTTTGTTCCTCTTCCTTCTGTGTGTGCTGTGTTTATGTTGTATGTGCACATGTATGTGTGGGTATGTGTGCCCATGCAGAGGCCAGAAGAGGATGCCCAGTGTCTTCCACTCTTGCTTGATGCCATATTCGTGGAGACAAAGTCACTAAGGCTGAAGTTTTTTGTTAGACTAGACTGGCTGGCCAGCGAGCCACCCCAAACCTGATGTCTCTACTTCCAAAAGCTGGGGTTACAGGCACACACAGCTATGCTNAACTTTCACACGAGTGCTTTGTAACAAGCACCCTTAGCCANTGAGCTGTCTTCCTAGCCCAATGTTTTGCTATTTTTTCTCACCCAGTTTTCTTGTTTTCATTATGTTGATGAAGTAACTGATCTGTAGTCNTATGTCATTCACTATGCAAAAACCTGTCACAGGTAGTCTGAATTTCCNGGCTTTCTAAATTTTTACTTATCTTTTAGCTTTGTTTCCTCTAATTTCCTAAAAAATANCCTTGTCCCCAGTTCCACATGGGAGTCATTTTACTTGCTATAATTAGACATATTTGTGTCTTATCCTGGGCTTTACTTATGCTATGGTAATTGCCCAATACCCTAACTTTCTCAGTCCTTTCCCTGAAACACATAAGCACACACTTTTCTCCCCACCAATGGAATCTGAGCTTATTATTCAAGGTCTACTCAAAAGGTGTTTCCTTTGTTCTGGTTTCTGTAATTAACTCCAATTAGAACCAATCCATTTCCCCCTAAGGTCCTCCAGGACCGATACGGATAACTCCATCATAACCATTTAATGTGTATGTTTTTTGAGGTCCATGTTTTTCCAAGTGCTGTGTTTGGCCCTGGGGAAGGCACACAGAAGCAAGATAGACGTGACCTCTGCCCTAAAGAACATTCTTGTCTTATGGCTGAGACAGATGTTAATGTGATTATACATATTAGGAAAAGAAAATGAAAGATGAAATCTCACTTCACTTTATTCATCATATCTCAGCCCCTGCAGATAAATCAGGAACTTTTAAAAATAAAGTTTTTTTTTTTAAACTTTGACCATGTTAATTCAGTTTTACCTAAATATGATTTGAACAAGTGCCTAAAGTTTTAGATTTGGGTTATAATTTAAATTGATCTCCAAGATTGTACTAGATTGGAGAATAATTGGACATTTTCCTCCACTTCCTATTATTTTCAGAGTCCAGTAGAAAAGGAATGAGATTATGTTAAGTATCAGAATAAACATCCTATAGCTAATTTTGAGTCTCAGAGATTTGAAGGGTATATTTTTATCAAAGGAAATTGCCTTTCCTTGATATCTTACAGCCAGTCTGCATCCTGTCTTCCTTTTAACAAAAATATACTTTGAAAATTGAGAATTTTTATCATATTTGTACAATAGTTTAAATCTGATATTAAAAGAAGGATCCTCCAAATGTGGCAGAGAGAATTTAGATGGCTGGGTTAGGAGTTACTATTTAGCCCTAGGAAGGGAAAGTAAACTACCGTGTGCATCCCAATCTGCTCTTTACTGATCAAAGGAGCATAGGTTTATAAAGGTGTGTGTGTATGTGTGTGTGTGTGTGTGTGTGTGTTGATGACTTGTTTTATTTCTTTGTTTAATTTCAGGTGTAGGATTGCTATATGAAGCTTTTTAAGCGGTACAGGTAGACCACAAAGAGTATATCCGTCAACAAGAGGAAAGAAGCAGAAGCACCTTGGTCCTGAGTTTAGAGTCAGTCCAAGGGCTGGGAAAGGAAAAGCAGCTAGAAAACTTAGCATGGCAGGAAGAGCAGATGTAGGAATCCCTTCAGGCCACACAAAAGAAGGAGCCGTACAAAGGAGAAAACGAAAGAGAACACTAGCTCTCAGCCCCATACACTTGATATTTTGTTTGTAATGTGCACTTAGGCAAGCATCTTATAACCAAGAGGGAAAATATACACTTTCTACAGCCAATAGTTTGTGAAATATTGAAATTATAATTTTATNGTCAGTAGGTTCGTGTAATATGAACATTCATTGTCTCAATCTTGTTGAGGTAAAGCTACACAAATCATAAGAATGAAATGAATTCTGAATAAGTATTGTTTTGGTTTTAGTTTAAGTTTTTTTTCTTTAATGGAGGCATAATATAGAAACATTAAAATGATATATTAAGAAAAAGTTGACTATCATTAGTNCTTGACTCAGTAATTTTTATTCACTTGCGAGAAATGTAACCTGTAATCTTCAAAAAGCGTCGTGTGCTTCCAGGGTTTTGCTGGGCTTCCTTGGCTTGTGATGGTAAATGACTGTGGGAAACTTCCGATGCCAACAACCAGAGATACGGAACTACGGAGAGAAGGAGAGGGAGAGAAGAGAGAAGAAATAGGAGCAGTCTGGAGGCGATGTCAGTCAGAGCTACAGTCCAGTATCTTCCACCTTGAAGAAACTTCTAGATGTCTGCTNCTCAGACAGTGTAGAACAAGTATCTCAGGTCCAGTTTCTTATTTTAGAGGACAAAGTACAAATCCAGGTAAATTTCAAGGTGACCTAACAAAATTTAAAAAAAAGTAGTCTCAGTATCATACCATGCAATATTTGTAAATTAAAAAGAATTCTATTAAGTCTTAGAATGCATGCTAATATTTAGTTAAATAACATAATACTTTCATTGACAGAAATGATAATTATGAATAACTTTGCAAATATCCAAGCACCAAGGAAACAATGAAGAGGTATTCATTTGTCTCAGTTATCCTTAGTTCAGGCTTCTTTAAGCCAAATGCCAATAATGTTCTTGATTGAATCATGTGCCTTGATTTAAAACAATTAATAAATGAAAGAAACATTTTAGATGTAAAAAAGCTTTCTTGCACACAATTACCCTTTCTCGTCTTGTCTTGAAAACAGGGAAACTGGGCTCTGTGAAGTGTCCTGGCTTCCGGGTGAAGGAACTATCTTTTGGAAGTTACAGGTGGCCATAAGGCAATTTGTTCTGTGTTATTCCCCCATTTCCCGTTTCCAGAGTGGCCAAAGTTACGAAGACTCTGTTATTTACTACCTACAAGCATTTTGAAAGTCCACATTACATTGTTGCAACCAGGCAACTGTTTTGAAGTAATACAGATTTATTAGCAGTTGTTTTCACAAAGATTCTGTTTAGTAATGTTGGTGTAGCCGCTGTAATTTATTTGATTAATAATATTTGATCTAAACCCAAATGATGACTTCTCACATATATGACAGAACTAATGAACCGTGAAAGATGAACCGTTCAGATGGTCACCAATAACCACTGCTTAGTTAATCCTTTAAATAAACTGGAGTGCAGAATGTGTCCCTTTGAAGTCATAAATAATGTATATTTTTCTTTTGACTTTTAATAAGCCAGTAGGGTTCATCTCCCAGTCTCCAAACACATATATTTTATTATGGGCCTCTGCAGTTTACTTTAATTAGTGTGTCTGAGTGCTTTGGGAGACTTAGCCCCACAGAAAACAAACAGAGCCTTACCATCTATAAAACATTAGCTCCCTTCGGTTTCTCCTGACACAGCGGGGGAGGCTCTTCNAGAAACACATGGTGTAAGTAAACACTCATAATTGCATTAGCATTCTCTGGTGGATTGGTAATTCTAGCTCTGCACCACGATAGCGGAGGAGCAGTTAGAACAGGTTTACCCACCTTGTGGTCTGCTGGGGATTTCATCGAATTCCATGTGAGCAGACCTTAAGTAAGTGACAGATCTCCTGGAAGCCGTGTTTGCAGGAGGGAGGTTTGCTCTTAACTGAAAGCACAGGAGCGCCAGTATTATTTTGCCTCTTCCCAGCGTAGCTTTTGAGATTTTCTGCATCAGTTTGGCATTTCTTTCCCGTGTTAACACTAAGTTGGTTTCAATCAATTCACTGGATGCATTCACTCTGTTTATTATGACTCTATAGTACTTAACAGCTGGTTGATAAACATTTTAGGTTTTAGTTATTTATTCCAGATGATTGTGCTCAAATATGCTTGTCAACAGAAGAAACATGCCAATTGCTGATGGAATCAATGCATTATTTAAAAAATATTCAGCAGTTGAAACTCCAGGTTTTAGAGCCTGCTTTGTACGTGCAAGTCTAGTGTACAGTGTTGCTCTATGCCTTTCAGTCTACTAGTCTACCGCTGGCTTAGAGTCATTCCTGACTAATATATGTGGATGGACAACAAAAATGCAAAATATTGCCTCACAGAAGACATGCGATTGATTTGGATACAATGTTGAGCTGCATCATTTATCACAAATCGTTTGTATACTTGAATGTCTCAACCAGTGGGAAATTGCTCAGTTCGTTTGTTTTTGTATACTTTCCTGTGTTTTGTGTTTTTAACTAACTAAGATCTACTTTGCTTTTGAATCTTTTTGTTTCATGGTTTTGGTTTATTTTGTCAATCATATTGTTGAAAACAGGCAAACTCCCTTTGTCTGTTAGGTTGTCTCTTTGGCACTTCTGTTAGAATAAACCAAATCACCATTATGATTGAAGTGATTAGCTACCTAACACTTCTAAATAGTCTACAGTGGCATTTCCATTAAAGTGTAATTCAGGAAATAAAATCTTAACAATTTCCAGTGGAAATATTAAAAAAGAAATAGATTAAGCATATTTTTAATTGACTTATATTTTTATTTATTAAAAGAATTTGAGTTTGTGTTCTTGGAATAGTTAAATGTTAAAATCATTAATAATTTATAAATATTTCATTTCTACAAGGTCATCAAGAGCATGAAGTATATTTTACTAATGTATATTAAGAGCATATGTACAAAATACTACTTTAATCTAATTAATATTAGGAAGTTGTTAAGGATAGATTATCTCTCTATGTATATTGTACTAAATCTTTGGAATCCAGTGTATATCTTGTATTTAAAGCAGGCCTCATGGACCAATTACTTCTGAAATGAGTAACCACTCATGGCCAATGGCCACCACATTGGACAGTAAGATTATCCTTTTTCCTATGTATGTAAGAACTGAATGGGTTAAAAAAAACTATGGTAAAAAATGTAAAATAACCCATGAAATCCATGTTCCTACTCTGTAGACACTTCCTTAGCATCATCCTTTTGAGGACTGAAATTTCCTGTATCATTTGTAAATTTTAACTTTGCTACTTTACTTTCTTAGACTCTGTTGTCACTTCATTGATTTCTCCCGTTTCTCTCTTCTGAGAATTATTTGAGTGCTATGCATAATAAAGAATGCAAATTTCACATGGATGTCTGTGATGGCAAGCAGTGATGTTATTTGTGTGAGACTGACTTAATAAGCAATGAGAAAGAGTTATGCAGAAGAGTGAGCGTTCAAGTAGAGAAAAGGAATGATTTTGTTTCTGCTTGGGAGCTGCAGTTTAAAGACACGNCTTGCTTGTGAAGGGAATCTTCTCAAGGAAAAATGCTGAGGCTTTGATGTTGGAAATATCAGTTCAATAGACAGTAGTTTTAATTTTCTTCTCCATGCCTCAACTTTTAGAAGTTAATTTACTTTATATGTATAACATATTTTAGAAATATGTTCCATGTACCCTCTATAGCTCTGTAGGTTTTTGTAATTCTACTTAAGAAAAAATTCCTTTATAAAGCCGTGTTCTAATTAGGGGAAAAGATCTAAGATTGAGTCTTACTGGTAGTCAACAATTAGGCAAATAAAAGTCAATTTAAAAGTTTCCCATCCATAACCTGTTGTATATACAGAGATATTCCTATCTGATTGTAGCTATCTAATTTAAACCTACTCTGTGTGAGTTCAGTTTACAGACTACAAATAGATATATATTTTCAAGAATGTAAATTGTCAAAGCAAAACAAATCTGATTATATGGTTAAAAATAAAGAGTCTGTCAGGATATATACTTTAAAATGTGTTAAATTTGTAGGATGACTTAAAGCACCATATTATTTAATCTTCAGAGCTAATGTTAATCAAAATGGATCCCTTCATTTATTAGATTTTTTTTTGTTGCTGGCCACAATTCTCTAAGGCTATAAATACTGTCTCATTTTTATGAGAACACCCAAGCTTTTAAAATTGTTATTTTTAATTGTTTATATATGTAAATGCAATTGTATGCTTAAAATTGTTATATGTGGCTCAACCCACATGACATATAAATATATTTTACATATATCACAGAGACTACAAATAAATGTATCATTTATAAAATGAAAATACAGATTATATTTAACTTGTAAAGTAGACCATGTATATTTTTATGTCAGTCATGTGTTTTGAGGATTTTTTTAAAACATAAAATCTGACATGGGATTACTGCTTAGATATTTCCTTATACAATTTTCAGTATTTGACTAAGAAATCCTAGTGTTTCATATTACCTTGCAATGTTTTTGAATTAACAGTGGAAAAAGTATACTGATGTATACTCTAAGAAGTCCAATTTCTTAGAATAAAAAACTTGATGATATAAATAATGCATTAGAACAAGATGGCTTTTCTTAAATGTCTAACTTATTGAGTCACATAGCAAGATTATTTAAATTGAAATTATGAGGTGTAAGTAATAGAAGAGCTATCTTTCAAGAGCAACTCTATTTGTAGAATAACCAATGTTTTTCTANAATTATTTAAGCTTCATGTGTATGTATTAGGATCATTTAAATATCATGAAGAAGATTGTCGGTCAAAACTCTCGAGATTTGCACCTGAGAACTAAATGGACAATGTTAAATGATTCTTTGAGTGACGTCCATAAACTCTTTCTCGGTGATTTTCTTTAGCGTTGGAAGCCAGGTTGGCTTTGAAATGGCTCAGTGTTTGCCTCCTGCCGAGGCTTGAGCTGCCTGATAAGCACACCCACTGGCTTAAGGAAGGTGCCTGAAAGACTCGAATGGTTGGTGAGGAATCAAAAATATGCTTTAATCCTGTGTTCATTTTCATATCACAAAAGGTACTGCAGAACAACTGGCATTCGCAAAAGAAAAAGGCAAGCACAATTAGAAGCCAGTCTCCTAATCCCCTCTGCCTGGGTTTGGAACGAGAGCCAAAAGAAATAGTGTTTTAACAGGTACATGCACCCTCAGGGGGAAGCACGCCCCGACCACCTAGCTGGTGAGATGAAAAGATAATAGGGTTCAGTTGTATCAGTGGCCAACAAATTGCACTGCAACAGCTGGTGGTCCACAAGAGGCCATAGAATTAGTGGGTGGCCATCAGAAACTATAGTTTGGGACACTGGCTGGATAAGTGTTATGGCCAATCAAATGCTGTCTTTCTAAACAGCTTCTGCCTGAGCAGTGAAGACATTCATGTCAGTGTGTGAGAAGTTCTTAGAGTTGGGGCCTGATATGTGTGGAGAGCCATTTCCAAATGATTGAAGGGCAGCCGGATCTGCTAACCACTAATTAGCCTAATTGACACCAAATGGAAAGAGAGACTCAGCTGTTGCAAAGAGCCAGCCTAATGGGGGTGTTGTATCTCGGTGCCTGAATGAGAAATGGTTATTAACTGNACCCTGTGTAAGAGAAACTGCTGCATTATATCAATATTGGGGAAGTTTAGGATTAAAGCTTGCATTAATCTGTCAGCTCGCCCTGCCCTGCTATCACTGACAAAGTTGGGTTGACTGATTCAACTCTGCTATTGNCACAGTGGGGATTTGGCAGCCAGGCTGAATTGCAAACTGTAGGGTTTCTTGATGCACCNGTGCCACTAAAGTCAACCTGTAGCTGAAGAGAACAACCAAGAGGAAACACAACAGTGGGTACTGCAGAAGTGTTTGCTACTGAAGACATGAACTNATCTTAGTGTTATGATCTACACAACAAAGTAGTATTTCTAGTCAGTAGCATTTTGTTTTGTATTCAAGGTGTTGGTTTTCAGTTGATAGGTATAGCAGATGTTGGGTGAAATGTCTTCTAAAGAAAACAACAAAAGAGTCTCAAAAGCCTGTGTGCTGGAGTAAATTAACTCCAAGTTATGGCTAAGCACAGGAAAAGTCAACTGACTTTAGCTGGAGTTATCTCCTTATACTGCGAAGACTAATTTCTGGAAGTAACAGGAAGGAGAAAATAATGAGTATAACTCCTGCTTTCCAGAAGGGCTATAGTTTTCTCCTTCCCTGTAAACTGCTGGATTTGACTACTTCTTCATAAAGCTGATGTCCTTCCTGTGTAGGTGTAGAGCAGGAATCAGGGGAGAATCTGGACTGGTCACTTGGGTATTTAGCTAAATAGAAGAGGCAGGAACAGCTAGCTGGTGAGCTGCTTCTCTGCTATTATGTTGAGATCTTTTCATTCTGGAAGAAGTCACCTGGCTTTCGAAAGGCATCAGTAATAAAAGCAGGCTAAGACCTTTAGAACTGATTGGAGAAAGTTCGTTGAGGAGAAAGGAAGATGGTGGTGATGGTGTTATAGCAACTATAGCCACAAATGATGGAGATTTGACTCGGTGGTGGAGGGATAAATAGCCTTACATTTTCTGGTCCCTAACATGACCCAGAATTGAATATAAATATAGACAGTGTCCATGCTGGCCATGAGATGTATTCTAAGTGAGCATTTTCCATTCCAGTGGGAGTGAACATACATTTATATTNCAGAGCAGAGATTTAGTTCTTACATCATTCGTTCGTTCAGCTGTTAAACATCCCCACTGCATAAACCCCTGAACCAGAGCCAGATTAGCCAGCCAGACACCAACTTAGAGCTTCAAGGAGCATATTTCCAATGAAAATTACAGAAAACAATAGCTTAGGGGCTTAGAAAATAGAAGGAAGAAACTTGGGAACAATGCATGTTTTTGAGGAAATGAAGTTAGTGAATTGTCACTTCCTAAGAAATCCTTACTTCTCACATAGGCTCACATCTGATCCTCACTGATCAGAACACTTACAAACTCGAGCTTAGTTGCTTCCTGGCTTCCCAGTTGGAGCAAGTTGGTGGAGACGATGCCAAAGGTAACATGTATCATCTGCTAGTGAAGAGAAAAACTGCAGAAAAAGTATAGAGTGAACAGAAGTCAAGTCATGGTATTTGTTGTGTAATTCTGATCCAGGCACATTCATTTATTGCCACTTTTCAAAATGCTTTTTGCCTGCGTGTATGTCTGTGCACCACTTATGTTCCTGGTGCCCTCAGATGCCAGAAGAGTGCACTGAATTCCCCGGAATGAGTTACCAGATGGTTGTGAGCTGAAGTGTGGGTTCTGGGAATCAAACCTGGATCTTCTGGAAGAGTACCAAGTGCTCTTAACTACTGAGCCATCTCTCCAGGTCTTATTTATTATCATTTTTCAGTTGCTCGAGTGGCCTGTTAGCACATAGAGGCTAAATGCCAGTGTATTGGGCTTGTAATTTTGGAGGAACAATGACAGTACAAATAGCAAATATTTTGGGTAATTTTAGAAATATGTATTTTCCTTTAATAATCTAGCAAACTAATTCTTTCTCCGCTAAATTGAGAAATCACCTGACCATGTCTTTTCCTATCAACGACTTTCATGTTGTTACATATTCAAATAGCTGAGGGTAATTAAGGGCATTTTCTTCTTGTAAGGAGTTGCAGAGGGGACTTGAATCTCCTTTTAGTTGTTCAACAAACATGTATCTACCTCTTTGCTGAGGCAGGCCTTGCTGTGCATTCACCATGTGGACCAATTTGTGGTGAACCTNGAAGTCAAGGGATGGAGAGGCATTTTGGTAGAAGGCGCTGATCAGTGCATTGTTTGTTGAAACTGTACTTTCAGTAATAATTACGGTTTCTTAGCCTTCCTTTTCACTTTAGTCTTTGTGGTAGGAAATAAACCCCTATTGCTTTTTGTATGAGAAACAATCATGGAGGTGCTTTTCCTTTCTGTTTTCCCATCCCCCCCACAGGTGACAAGAACACCAAATATGCAATATGGCAAGAGGACAAGAGTCTTTAATATCTTGAGTTCAGACTAAGAGGCCCAAGAGCAAAAGCCTAGTTCAGCAATTGACCTCAGTTTTCTAGAGAGGAGAAGGATGTAATGGGCAGTGGAAGGGATTTCCAGGTCCCTGTTAGCCAGTAGGGGGGAGGGGTGACAAGTTTGGGTGTCTCTAACTTCCCTTTGTGTTTTTAAGGTCTCTGTGGAGGGAGATGCTGGCAGCAGCTTGCAGATGGTCTCGGCAAGGGTGTTTGTATCCCTTCCTATGCCAAAAGTCACTGACTTTGTGTGGAGATCTTCAAATGGGCCAGGACAGAGACACGTACTCCAAAGAAACCGGTAGATGTCAAAAACCAGAACTAAGCTGCTCCCGGCTCTGGAGAAATGGATGTGAACCACTTCCCAGCACACCACTGCCTGTGAGAGCTTTAGTATCTCCGTGAATCACCTGATCCAGGCAACCACACTATGANCAGTTTCAGCCGTTAGCACTTGGTGGCTCATAGAGTGAAAATCCAGCCTAAAACCATTTAGTCGCTGGGAAGCTCAGGCACTGTAGTTGCTCGGTGATGACACATACACAAGTAACATGGCAATTGTAAATTTGCGTCACTCTCAAGTTTATAGCATAAGGAGAGCAAAACCACATGCAGCTTGGAACTTGTGGCGTTACACAATGTACTTCATTGTGCATGCCAGGCTCAGTATTCAAGGATCTCTTAAAGTGAGACGTAGCTGACAAGAGGGAAATCATTTTTCAAAACAACAGAAGAAAAGGACAGCAAAAGTGTGCTAGAGTTTATAATGCTCTCTCTTGTAACAAGCTGCCAGTAGGGACAATTCTGTTCGTCTTTCTGAGAATGTTTCCGTGTGTATGTAGCTGAGTCTTCACTGGCTGCCCTTGACATCCCAGACTAACACGTCTCTACTTCCTAGACTGTTTTCCACGTTGCCTGATTCAGTAACTTTCACACTCCTGACTATAACTNTTTTTCCTTGGACATTATGCCAATTTCATTTTCATAAAATTATACCTGGAAGAATGTAGACAACCCTTGGTTTCTATACACTTTGGGTTGGAGGTACCAAATATTTATTGATTTTGAACCAAATATATTTAACCTCTCTGTTTGTTGTGGCCATTTTATAGCTTCTTGAGTAAGTTTAAGGAAACTGGAAAGTTAGGATGACTAATATTTAGTTGCAGGGACATTTTGTAATTCCATATATTGTCTGAATTTATTATAATAAATGTAAATATTAATTCAAAACACCCCAGTTTCAATTTTGCATGCTCCTCTCACACCTGCCCCAGAAATGGAATGAAGGAGGCAGAGAATACAGCATGTCAAGTTTTGTTTCCATGTGTTTTCTTCTGTCTTTCAAAATAAAAATGAAAACAAAGAAGTATGCGGCCAAAATAGCTTTATTTATTTAAACTCTAGGGGGGGGTGTAGGAATATTTTTTCCCATTAGGATATAAAAAAATTCTAAAAATTCAAGCTTTAGTTGGAAAAGAAAAGAGAGAGCAGATGCAATGACAGAATCCTCAAACCTTCTAGACTTACGCACCTTTTAACGAGATGAAAGTAGCATTTTAAAATCAGAAAAGCAGTTTGAGGTGTGCGGTTACCACACCGCCTCAGCTTTTTGGCTGGAGAGCTATTTCAGACCTCTTTGTGGTATGTTTGGCAATACACTTAAAAGATTATTCCTTAAGCTACTAATAATCCGGCTTCAGGCAATTTTCTGTCTGTCTGTCCAGCCACCTATTCTTTCTTTGGTTTTCAAAAAACCCCAAATGAACAACGTGAAACACAACAACAACAAAAAAAAGGAAGACAAGGTAATCCTCTTCTGAGTTCTCCCCGAGTTTCAGACTGTTCTGAAGTTACTAGAAGGCTAATGGACTCCAGGTCCACGTCAACACTAATTTTTAAGCCCCTTTCTGGGGGTGTCGGGGACAGGACAGGAGGTGGGAGGTAATATGTCGAGTGGAGTCATTGTGGAAGTTCCATGGCNTCCTTTGTGTTTTAATCTGTCTGTTTCAGAGTTCTAATTTAGATTAGTAAAGACAAATCTCTTCGGAGCTTTACGTTTGGTTTTCTGTTGGTTCTCTTTACGAGATGCGNCTCTAATGAGTTCAGCTAGACACAGAACTAATGTGGGGCTGTAAGTTAGAGGCAGCCTACACAGAATAAAACCATGCTCATGCTGGCTTCCTCATTGCTGAAGCCCGTTTACCCAGGATCCCTATTCCTGAGGAAACAGATTTTACACACACACACACACACACACACACACACGAATCTAGTGAGAAATTATTTTAAAAATTATTATATCACACAACTGGGGAATCATCTGTAATCCTCCTAAATGTTTAGGGTTGTGATAAGCTTTTCAGTGTGTGAAATTTTCTCAGACCACCAATTGTTTGACTGGATAGTATTCTTTATCTGCATTGGGCCCTGTACATTTATTCATCATTTCTTTGAAGCAGATCTACCCCTGGTGGTGACAATATTGCTGGAGNAAAGACTTTGGAATTACACACCTCCATGTTCAAATGTGAGCTGCAGAGCATTTACACTATGTGACTTACAGTCCTTTCACTCTGTGAGTGCCAGTTTCTTCAGCTCTACTGAGGAAGAATTAATAGCATTAATCTCACTGGGTTGTTTGGAGACTCTTAAAGAACTAATGAGACTTTTGTGGAGAAAAATCCATCTGCTTGGAATCTCTAGTGTGTGCTGGTGGCTTTCACCTGTACGACTCCAGCTTACTTATCTTAGGTCTTCTCAGCTGTACACACACACACACACACACACACAAATCAGTTTCATACAGTCCTACCTTATTTTCTTATCACTAATAACGGTTAACAATGCCTAAACACAGTTAAAGCTCAAAATCTTTATTCCTGGATGAATGCATACACTGTAAGGTATAACCCTGTACCACTCTGAGAGAAAGAGATGGACCAGTTTCTCCAGCATTGACTCTAAGAGGTAAACTTGCCTATCCAGGTAGCACAGCTAAAAAGACCTGGTTCAACCCAGCTCTACGTAAGTTCATCCTTTCTATNATGTCTCACATTTTCTGGGTATATATAACAGAATTTATTTCCCACAGTTCTGCAGGGTGAAAAGTCCAAAATACAGGTGGTGGAAGGTTTGGTTTTCGGTGAGAGCATTCTGACTTGTAAATGATTGCCTTCTTGCTGCATGAGGAGGGAGGAAAGCCTCAAGAGCTCATCAAGACGTCATTATCTCTCAAAGGATTCCTTTACACTGAATGTCAGAGCTTGAACATGTGAGTGAATCTGGGGGACACACTAACACAGTTATGGCAGACTTACACGGAAGTGGAAAAAGGGCCTAATAGCGCGTAATGCTCTCCTGCTACACATCTTTGCATGAAAACATTTGTTAAGTGTCTCTTCATATACCAGCTGTGTCTGATTCCTCCTTTCGAGGATTCTAGCCTCACAATCCTTGGGTTCTCATCTTGTTTTCCAGATAGAGAATAATACAACCCAAGACTCAGAAATCACTAGCACATTGTGATTCCAAAGTTGCAGTGGTTGGTTTAGGGGGTAGAAATTCACCCAGAAAATCTGAACCTAGAGAAGCCAGGAGGCTTTGGCTGGGAGTGCAGAGGGAAAGANACTACCTCTCCATTCCCACTCCCTACATAAGCTAAGTGGAGGATAAAATACGGCTGCTGCATTTTGCCATTATCTCCACACATCTTGATTTGAAAGTCAGTTCTTGATGATGGTATCTACTCATCAAGCTGCCTACTTACAAACCAATGTAGAAATTTCTTAGGCATTTCACGGTGAGGTTGAAAGTATGTTTCTCAACACTCCTCTCCTAGGCCTAAGAAGCTGACTCTCCTGNTTCAGTGGGCCAAGCCTCATGTCATCGTCTATTTTCCCTTGCATGGCCTGTTGTGCTACTTCAGAACACGGTGTCATGGTCTTGCCCATGTGACTGCCATCTCGCATTAAGGTTATTGTGGAAATCTCTCTTTTCAAAATGCAAATGAGGTTATGCCCACTGTTTTGCTCAACATCCACTGGTAAGGTCTATAGTGCCACCCACTTGCTGTTCCTTCAGCCTGCCAAGCAGTCTCTAAGGATTTTTGCTCTAACTACATTTTTATGTCTGGATCTTTCCTTCACCAGATAATATGAAGCTTTGTCTGCTCCTTGATGTCTCTACTAAATAGCACTTCACTGAGGAGTCTTTACTCACCTTATTTAGAGCAGCAAGTCCTGTTCTCTCTCTTTGGGAACATTATATCTCTCTTCCATGCCTTGCTTTTCTTCATTTCACAAGCCTCTGACATGAGATGTGTCTAAGCCATTTGTTTCTTTCCCATTTGACTTAGGTAAAACACAAGCAACATAAAGACAAGGCTGTGGTTTGAGGGTAACAACAGAAAGGGCTCATGTGTTTCCAGCTGATACATGACTCCATCATGAAGGTTTAAACTTCATCAATGGGTGAATCCATTGATAAATTCATAGCTGAACGGACCATTAAGTAGTGGAGCCTGGTTGAAAAAAGGGGGTTACTGGGGTTGTTTTTGAAGGATATCTTGTCCTNTGAGCCTTTCTCCCCATTCTCTTGGCTTCCTGTCTGCATTGAGGTGATGTCCACTTTACTACAGACTCCTTACTATGATGCTCTGAATTAAGACAAGTACACAGCATGCAGGTAGATATCTGACCATGCATTGAAACCTCTGTTACTATGAGCCAAAAATAAAGCTTTCCTTCTTCATATTGCTTCTCTCAGATATTGTGTATGTGGATGGCTCATGTATACATGCGGATGTGTCTGCAGGTGTGTGTGTGTGTGTGTGTGTGTGTGTGTGTGTAGGCCAGAGGAAGTCTTTGGGTACCTTATTCTCTTGAGACAAAATCTCCC
>LZPO01076224.1:12824-23960 GCA_001675575.1 Neotoma lepida
CATTTCAGAGAAAATTAGAGTTGTAGAAAGGGCTGGAAGTTTAGTGAAACCTGAGTTTAAACAGTGAATAATTTATTATTGTAAATATATGTCTAGTATTATAAAGTAATTTTATAGTTTCATTTATTAAATTTGTCANTGTAGATGTTGGAGGTTTAAGATCTCATTCTTGATAAATGAAAGAAGAATTTATCTTTTTTTTACTTAATTTTTTTAAGTATTTGAGTTTAATTCATGAGTATTTTAAAGTACAGTGATTTGTAATTTCCTTTTTCTTTTCTTTGTTTTTAGATTCTTTTATTTAAAATAGATTTTTTTCTCACAAAATATCTATCTCACTTGCAGTTTGTCCTCCCTCTCCTCCTCCTCTCACTTCCCTTCCCATCTGGATCTAACCCCATTCTGTCTTTCATTAAAAACAAAATATATTTAAAAAGATATAAAAAAAGATGATATAAAAATACAGCAAGAACTAAGCTATCAGAATAGGACAAAACAAACAAACACAAAGAAAAGAGCCAAAGAAAAGGCCCAAGAAACACAGATGCAGAAACCCACTCATTCACCCACTTGGGAATCCCATAAAAACACTAAACTTGAAGCTATAATATATATGCAAAGGGCCTGTATAGGGAAAAGAGAGAAGTAATGTGTGTGTGGGTATTATAGAATAAAATAAAAATAAAAATAAGNAAATGTTTTTAAAAAGGAAAAAGTCCTGACACCATATTTTGAGACAAGAAACCTCCAAAGATGCCACTGAGTTTGTTTTCTGTTGGCCATCTATGCTGGACATGCAGGCTTCCCTTAAGAGTAGTTTGTTTCCNCAGTGATACTTCCTTGGAGAAAACTAAATTTTCATTTGCAAGTGGTTATAAGTTGGAGATAGCTTCTGGGATAGGGATGGGGGCATGTGTCCACTTTCCTTTCAGCTGGAGGACACCATCTGACACAGATGTGTCTAGATCCTGTGCAGCCTGTTTCAGTCTGTGAGTTCATATGTGAGTAGATCCTGCTGATTTATATGGCCTTGTGATGGGAATGTCTTTCTAAAAATGTGTTGCTCTGATTGGTTGATAAATAAAGCGGTTTGGCCAATGGTGAGGCAGAATAAGGTTAGGCGGGACATTCGAACTAGGGGAAGAGAAGCAAAGAGCAGAGCTGGGCAGGCGCCATTCTGCTGTCCAGAAAACATGTAAGGGCGCACAGGTAAAGCCACATGAAACACATGGCGACATCGATTTATAAAATGGGTTAATTTAAGATGTAAGAGCTAGCTAGCGAAAAGCCTGCCACGGCCATAATTTAAAAATGATATAAGCCTCTGTGTGTTTATTTGGGTATAAGCGGCGGTGGGAGCNGGAACCGGGACCGGACAAACTTTCGTCTACAGCCTTGCTTTCTTGGTGTCTTCCATCCCCTCATACACTCTCTCTAGCTCCTCTTCTGCAGGGTTTCCTGAGCCCTGAAAGTAGGAATTTATTGGAAACATCCCATTCAGGGCCAGAAGTTCCAAGTTCTCTCACTCTCTGCATATTATCTGGCTTTGGATCTCTGTATTTATTCCCAGCTGCTACAGGAAGAAGTTTCTCTGATGATGGCTAATCAAGGCACTGATTTATGAGCATAGNGAAACGTCCTTAGAAGTCATTATATGACTACCTTTTGGTTCTGGCTTTGTTTGTTTAGTACAATGAACATTTTTGATCTATTGTTAACTATGCTGAGTGTGTCTAGCTGGCTTATGATCCAGAAATAGAGTTAAAGGGGCAGATACTGAACAGTAACATTAATAGTTAATGTTAATATTAGTAATGCATATCTGAAGTAATTATGCTTCATTGAGGATAACCATGACCATATTGANTCCTNAGAGTTATCTAGGTCCTTTGAGTTGTTATGACTGTCATTTCTAAATAAAATGATTTCCACTGTACAAATGTGATCTGAATGGGAAAATGTTTTAAATTGTGCTCAGAGATTGCATCGTTAGAGTTATCAAATCTTTAACTTAAAAACCACCTTATCTTTGTATTTTCCTACTGTAGTGTATTTCAGATGAGATTTATCCCAACACAGAAAATATTCATGCATATCAATACTGGAGGGTAATTTTTCTATTATTTTCTTGCAAAGTGAGAAACATGAACTCAGACACCCAGGACAGCCTGCCCGAGCCAAACAACATCGCGTGGGTATTGTCTGAATGTGAAGAAAATAATTTTTGCATACTCCACAATGTTGAATCCCATCACTCTAAATCTTGCAATTCTTTCCAGAACTTTGCAAAAGCTGTGTAAAATTGTTAGTGCCCTCGAATGACCAGTCGTAGGTGTTAAAAACTGAGAAGGCATGTGTGCACAAGTGTGCAGGAATGCCTGGTTCTGAGGATGTGCTTCATGGTTGGAAGTACACTTCTAGGTGAAAGGCCTTGGTTTTGANCATTAGTAATGAGGAAACTGTGTAATTACAGGTTGACAAATCCAACAACTTTCTCCACCCAAACCCTCTTCTTTAGGCTTCACATTTAAACTGCCTATTTAACATGTCCATTTAGACATGTCATGGACACATGTTCAAACTGAACATGTCCAAAACAAACATCATGCTTTTTTGCATGAGTCCCCTCCTTTCTTTGTTTAGCCAGAGCCCCATCTTCCAAGCTATTGAAAGGAAAGAAAAAAAAAACTGACTGATATGACTTCTCTGCCTNCTCTTACGCATTTTTCAAATTATCTCACGGTTATAATGTAACTGTTCGGTAGAACTCTCATCTTTATACTTCTATTCATGTCCACTGCTAAAACCCTTCCAAAAACCAAAATGCTGCCCCTGGTTGGTTTGCCTGCTCTACATGGCCAGTCTATTTCCTAATTAGCCTCTCTGCAACTCAAACATATAGAAGTGTCTCAGCCATGACAGTTATCTTAAAAGATATATCAGAGTATATTTCTCAGGTTGGTTATTAATTAAAGTTATTTCTTTTACAGCAATACCCATAACTTAGTGGCCATGCTTTATAATATATTTTATTGAAGATCATAGACTTTTCCCTCTTCCTACACAGGAATCCACCCTGCATTTATTCTATCCTTCCACACTGACTAGAACGGTCACTACCTCAGAGGAGCAGTTTCTTTTTCCCTCTCCATATTGAATCTCCAGGCTCCAAAGGTATACGAGAAAAGTAATTACTATATTCCGCATTGACTTTTTTATTATTTGTACAGCATGTGTGATTTTTCAGAGTCTTTACAGCTATTTGTTCAAGAATTGTTCTTGGTGCATTCCATAGGGCCTGGCATCTGAGACTGCATAGTACCTGCAAGCTGCATTAATGAGCTAGAGTGGAGAGTTCACTGGGATGCCAGGCCTTCTGCCACATTGAAGGCTGCTCGCTACATCACTTGTTAACTCTCTCGGGGTTTTTCCTAGGGTCAGTTTCACAATAAAGCTCCTCATGTATTATTTTGATTCAGCTTGTATGAAACGTTGGTTAATTGTCTATTCAAGTCTGTCCTATGCACATAGTTCAGCTAGAATGATTCTAAACAGATGAATAATAGGAGTTTTATTGAAAATCTGGACATACCAGCTCTTTGTTGTCTGAACCTTGGCTGGACTCATTATGATGATGAAGTTCATTGAAAATGTTTTCACTTTCCACTTTCATGCCATTGTCCACCTGTGTTCTACAATTTCAAAAATCCTGTGTAATTCATTATCAGAAGTTCATTGAAATTTGAAATGCAGAATTTCAAAATGATGGCCAGAGCTCTCAAAGAAACTTTTCTATTTTTAGGTATCTTAAGATGATCTAAATGAAAAATTCCTAAATTCTGAGCTAAAAGGTATTTAGTGCATATTTATTTAATGTTGTTGTTGTTATTAAGAACACTGTATATTACTAGGAATTTTGTAATTAATCGATACCTCATGAAATCATCAGTGAAGCAATAGGGACTGAGACACAGTTTCTGTAATGTTTACATGTTTTCAAGGTGACCAGGCCTCTTCTCTTCAATATTACAAAACTTAAACATTAAAGAGACAGTGCAATATTTTTTTGAAATAAGATGAATTTTTAAATGAGGCTTTATAGTACAAAGTTTAATTTAACATTTTTGTCTTATGTAATTTAAACCATGTTATGATTATTTATGAATCCATTTTATAATTTATAGAATAAAAATACAAACACTAAACAGTCAATTTTATATGTATTTCACACCCGCATTGAATGAGAGAATTTTTACTTTATGAAAGCTATTTCTAATCAATTTGTCTATGGTACATACCATACAGATTTGGACCAAAGTACCACAATCAAAATGCCTCATGTTTTACCACAGAAACAGAGCCGCAAAGCTGGAAAAAGTAAAGTGGATTCCAAATCATTGCTTTGTTGATGTCCCTTTCACACAATTGTAAATTTGCTGGAATTGTGCCAAATGGTAGCACTTGACATCATATCCATGCTGTTGCTATAAACCAGGGCTGGGACAAAGCTACTTTCCACTGCATAAATGGCTGCTGTTTTTGCTTAAAATTAATTGCACATGTGTTTAATTATATAGNAGCTCTTGAAAGTGATTATATAAAATGTTATTTCTTCTTGGTCTTGCTCTCATCTCTCAAATTATAGTTCTCTATCTCTGAAAGCAACAATGAATTTTAATAAAGGGCATGGTTTGCAAATTGCTGCTGCCAGGGTGCTGCCACTGACTAAAATGCTTCTTTTTGAAACTGAATGAAGTTCTATTGTCTTTGTTCACTTGCANTNGAGACTGGAATTACTTCTCACAGCCTCCAGAGGGTGCTGAGACTATGATCAGAGGAGACTGGAGACCATCCATCACTTTGCAAAGGCCTTCATCATCCACTTAGGCTGCAGACATTGTTTTTGTTGTTATTGTTTTTGTTTTGTGGTTGTTGTTTCTGAAAATTTCAGAATGTGCACTGATGCTGTATTTATCCTATTCGTCAATACCTGATATCAACAGTGTTACAGGAAGTATGCCTTCATTTCTGACCCAGTGTGAAATAATGCCTTGGTACATGGTCCCTAGCAGGTTGCCATCCCTTGAATGCTATTTCTCAATTGGCTGCTAACTGTACAGTAGAATGGCACTTAGTTTAAATGTATGAATTGTTTCATATATTCAAGGCCTATATTTTTTTTTATTATTCCGTTAGTAATACAATCTATGAGAGGATATGTTCTATTTAAGAAAAACACCTTTCCTGGCTTGAGAATTCAAGGAAGCCTCACAGTGTTAATCTGAGATCTGAATCAGAGATATGGATTTCTCTTGAGCCAGTTCACAAAGGAACTGCCACACAATTCTGACAACAGTAGCTCTAATGTAACTGCAGCTGTGCTGGGAGGNCTACAGAGCAGTGAAAAAGGGACATGCATAAAATTTCAGACATCAGCAGTCATATGTTCCCTACTAACAAAGCAGAAAAAAAGAGAGAAAATAACTGTTGGATAAAAGTTTATTTCCTCTATTGTATTGACTTAAATTTGAAAATGAAAACTATGTGCTACCAAGGTTAATTAAAGTTTAATGAAATGTAGTTATTTTCAAAAGGAGCATAGGGACAGAAGTCATAGCTTAGATAATCAGTATTATGTGCACTTTACACTCTTTTTCTTTCATTATTTTGAAACAACTTAAAATGTTTTGAATTTTTCCTTTAGTCTTAAAAAGCGACCCTTTTGCCATAATATGTACAATTGTAACACTCTAATCAGAAATTAAAAGAAACTACTGAAGAATTAAAATATTCAAAATGAACATCCTCCCAAAATAGAAACATGATATTGATCCTGTTTATAAACTGAACAGTTTTGTTTCTTAAAAAAGTGAGTGAGTGTGTGTGTGTGTGTGTGTGTGTGTGTGTGTACTTACAACCTATAATATTTTCCAATTTTAAACTACACATTTTGCAAGTCTTGGATTATAAAATGTCTAATTACTGGAAGTATCACATTTTGCTTTTTACAATAAGTCATCTTCCATAAAAGAAGTTGTTTCACTGACTTTTATATAAACCTGTTTAAATTCACCAGTATTATTGTTTAAGAATTTCACAAATGTTATACAATATGTTTTGATCAAATCCACCCCCACTCCCTCTCTTCCCNGTCTCCCTATGCTTTTCCCATCATTTCTCCCTTCCAAATTCATGCACTTTTTTTTTAAAGCCACTGTCCATTTAGTGATGGCAGAACTTACATGGGTATAAGGCCATTGAAGTGGCCATGGGCAATGTAAGGGTGACAACTCAATCTCCCCCATCTCAGAGCCATCAACTGCTAATAGCACCTCCATGATGAATAGCATTTCATTGGCCCAACTTGATTTGTATTTGGATATTGAATAGCTTGATCTTTCTCAGACTTTATGTGTACAGACACAGACACTGTAAGTGCTCATGTACCAATGACCTGCTATGTCCAGCAAACATTGTTTTGCCATAGTCATCTGCATCCTCTATCTTTTACAATTTTTTTCCCCTTTTCTTCAATGTCCTTGAACCTTGGGAGGAAGAGTGAAATATTGATGTCTTATTATGGCTAAGCCCTTCATGTACTCTTATTTTTTGCACATTAACCAACTGTGAATTTGTTTATGGCCATGTATTTCAAAAGAAGGTGTTAAAAGCTGTACCANTCTATAGGTATAAGTATAGGAATTTATTTGATATTATGTTTATGTAGAAAAAAATAGCAGTTTCACTGTTTGGGCCTATATCCTACCCAGTGATGGGCTCTAGGACCAGTTATCTGTCCTAGGTATGAATTCTATCTTGTTGGGCAGGTCTTAAATCCAATCAGGCAGTGGTTGAATATCCCCAAACACTCATGCTAGTATTGCACAAATAGGCATATATGNCTGAGATGATTTTTCAGCTAGCACACAGAGTTATTTGCTTTGTAACACAATTAAATATTTTTCTCTCTCAGCAGTCTACATATCAGTCCCTAAGTATTATAAAAGCTAGTCAGTGGGAAGGAGGCTTCCAGATTGGTACCAGCTTAATTAATTAAATTTTCCATGTCTAATGATCTAAGCATGCAGTGACTTCAGCAATATNATAATCTCTTCAGGTTCTGAAGGGTTACAAACAGCAATGGCAACAGTCTTCATTGTTTTATGGCATCTGAAGGATCCCCACCAACAATTAAAATGGAGGTATAATGCTTTTTCAGTACATCACAGGCTATCAAATACTGGCATTTCCTAATTTGAAATTTTAGTTTGATCTTGAACTTTTCCATGAAATTTCACGTTTTTTGAGCATGGGACATTGAGTATCACAATTTCTACTAATTTTTAGACTATTTGATCATATAAGGTAATACTCATTGCATTAAAGAGTCAATTCTGATTTAATTAAAATCAACTCACTTATTATTTCATTATCCATAAATAATGAAATTAAATTTCATGTGAAAATTTAAATAGTCACAACATTTCAGAAAATAAAAGGTACATAGTATATGCTTTCATTTCTTTCAGTGTTTTTATTATATCTGCAAGTAACTCAGGCCCAAGAACTCTAAATACATTCACTATGATCACTCAAAATATCAATGAGAAAACCTAAACTCAAGCCAATGAATCTCCCCCACACACTTACATTTTCTCTACTTCCATATATATGAAAGTATAATTTTTTACATTTTATAAAGAGGAAATGATTATATTTCAGATTGAAAACTATCTCTCTTTTAGTCAGAATGTTTTAAAACAGTTAGGACTTCCTTGATATGCCACAAATTTATGGTTTTCTGAACTTGTTTTGGAAGTTCCTGAATCACAACAAAAGCTTAATTCATAGCTCTTAACGAGAAAAACATTGAATAAAGTACCAAAGCTGGAATTNGGGCTTATTTAATGTACTATATTACTGGCTTTTGTCTTTTAATTGGTTTTCAGAAAAAAAATTATCTTAAAAAATATACAGCAGATCATTTAGCNTATGGGATGTTTAATACAGTAATTAATAGGGAATTTTAGAGTAGTGCACTANATTATAATACTAATTTCTACAAATAAACTCTTTTCATATGTCCTGGATGGCCATAAAAGGGTTCTGTGAACCATCGTGAACCTTTAAATGACAAAATAGAGTTGCANTGAATTGGCCATTTACAAAGGATATCAAATGGAGGTCAATACTTAGGCCCTGATATTCACAAACTACCTTACATAATTCAAGGCTTCATTTAGTATTTACATATTAAAATACATATAACTATTGAAAGCATACAGATTTAAAAAGTATGATACAACTTTTAGAAAAATCATACCAGTAACATAAGAATCCTCCACACTTGCAAACCTGTTAAGGCCATCACATTTAAAAAAAATAAAAAAAAAAGAGTTTTCCAAAAAGGACCAATAAAATGTTGAGCTTCTAATGAGCTCTGTATAAAATATTGAAATAAGGAAATTAAGCTTATTCTCTGGTATATTTACACAATATTTTTATCTGAAATTTATACTGTCCTTAAAGCAAAGGCAACAGAACCTTGTCCTTGCATTTGCTCCTTAATTTTTAAGAAACATTAAATAAACGCATTCAGAAGGTTGTGATATATAGTCATTTGCAAGATGCACAAGTAAACATTTACAACACTGTTAAGTACTTAATTCATAACTGATGACTACCCATAGCTCACATTTAGATTCAGACACATTTGTCATGTGCTTGCTATGTTCACGTATTGTCTTAGACTTAAGTGTAACACTTGGGTCATTAATATTGCTGCAAGGATCTTTCTCTGGGCTCCCTCTCCCTGGCTTCCCAGTCTTTGTGATCTTTGCGTAGGATCTAGTTAAGAAATTGCACCTAGAGTGTAATGTAGAACATTGAGTTCTTACAGAGTAGATGAAAGACTTCTCTCAAAAAGTAAGAGCAGGGGATCACCAAAGGTGCCACTTTAGGCAGATTGTATGATATTTCTAAAGTCTCTGGGACAGCAGCTTTCCTGAGAGACTTTGTGCCTTTCATGCATTTGATGGTCTCATTTGATCTGGCTGATACAGGAGTGTGTAGCAATGTGTCACCGTTCTTTATCAGAAAGGCCTCTGCTGTACAGTAATATTATAAGGATCAGGATTCCTGGAGCTAAGTTAGATAATTATCATTTATGGTCCTACTGAAGTTCAGATTGCATGCTTCTACCTAGGGCCAGAGGTATGATTCTGGGTTCTCTTCCTCTGATGACTTACTAGGATGCTATAGTTCCGACATTGGTTTATAAGTCATGGATTATGACAATTCATCACAAAGATCATCTAAGCCTGGCAATATCTGAAAGGCTACCTCATAATACTATATAATCTGTAGTCATAGATCTGATAACATAATAAATACCTGATTAACAGCTACCAAAAGTCAGTTGTTATATTTCTAATTAAATAAATGTGAGAAAAATCAAGACATGTCAGTTTAAAAGTGTATAAAGGTCCCATTTAGGAGATCTAAAGCCTGAGTTGACTGAATCCTGAACTCAGCTTTGAGCTACCAGGCTGTCTATGCATCCTCCAGAGAGGACGACACTTTATCCTTCTCCATGCTAAGTGATTGGAAAGGTCTAAGAGCTAAGACACAAAATATTCATAGACGTTAGGTACTCACAATGAAGTCACATATATTTCATACTAAAATATGTTTCTATAAAACTAATTGGATAATCATAACTCCTACCATTTAATACATCAAGGAAATCCCATATGAATATACCAAACAGCACAAACAAGAGTCAATATTTAAAAGTTTATTAGTGGAAAGGGCTTCTGCAAGAGCAGGTACAATTTCTTACCTCACTTACAATTCCGNGACTACAACAAGTTCTCTCAAATGTTTTACCTATCAAATTCAGTACAAATCTTAGTTAAGTTTTCTGCAAGCCATGGCATATTTNTCTAGAAATATGANTGGAGCATGAAATGTTAATTTGTTTCCCCTTAATCTTGGGACCTAAAATTAACTTTCTTCAACAGTCCTCATAAACACCAAGTACTCTTGCAGTAAGTGGCTCAAAGTCACCCCTGAATCAGTCTTAGGCAGGGAAGAAAGTCACTGAGCCTCTAAATTTGGATGCCCTGCCAGCAAGAAAAGGGACTAATTTGTACCTTCCTCAGAGGAGAATCAGGGCTGATGGATATTCCCCACCTCCTTCATCCTTGGCTTTGATGAACTCCTATTAACACTGTTATTCTTACTCACGGTCAGCAAAGGGAAGTTCTCACGCAATTTGCCATTCTCCTGTGTTATCTGGTACATCCAAATTATAATGGTTATGCTACTGTATAAAATCTAAATACATCTTTAATTTCCTATTACAAAATAAATTCTTTTCTTAAACAAGATGTAATGTAGTTCTTTTTTTTTGGCCATAAGCTGAATACAATTTAAGGATACATATGTGAAGTCAATAATGCAAACTTTTTAAAAATAGTAAACTATACTCAAATCAAGCTATTCTTCTAAAAATTGTGGACAATCTTTTTTAATATTAATTTTCTTCNTTTCATTAATCACCTGTATCTGTCTGATTTTAAAATATGTTATTTACCTTTCATTTGTTGACTTATAGAATTTAGTTATATATTGTATATCCTAATTCTTTGACTGTCACACATTTGTGTATATTTTCCTGTAAATAATTCTCTGGTTCTGAAAGTTAGAGACATAAATGTTACAGGAGTAATGTCAAAAATATTCTATCTTCAAAAGCACACGATCCATTGGAATTCCAAGATTTATTTAATAACATAAGCTGTGAAGNCACATGGTGGAAAGTGTGTGTGGGAGGGCATAGTAGAAATGACAAAAGAATGCTTGAGCAGAGAGTACATCAGTAGGACCACAATCAAGGGAGCCATTAGCTATTACTCTCTTTATGGGATTCTGCTATGGTCAGTAATAGACTCCTTAACTTCCAACTATAGATACAGCTCCCGTTGTATTTGTGTATTCATTTTACTTGTCATTGTTTGTGGAAAGAACTCATAATGCATGTAATTGGGAAGAAGATAGAGGATATTTTATATGATCAAGGCAGCCCTTTAGCATCCATTCCTACCTTTTTGTTTCTTTGTCATCTATTTATTT
>LZPO01076224.1:38421-51382 GCA_001675575.1 Neotoma lepida
GTATTATTGTATTATATATTGGTATATAATGTGTGTATATAAGAAACANGTTTCTGCCATCAAACAGCATAAAATATTACTGTCTGCTATTGATTAGTAACAATGGGAAGTAGACAAGGAACTAGATGAAAATATGAATATGAGCAAAAAGTCCTGAGTGTTGAGCTTGAAATCAAAGAAATAAGACATACATATTTTGCTGTGCTACTTGATATATTAGCTGGACTTTCTATTGCTAAGATGAAACACTATAACCAAAGCAACTTGAGTGAGGTGGAGGGCAAAGGGTTTATTTGATTTACAAATCCATATCACTATTCATTATCAAAGGAAGTCAGGATAGTAACTCAAACAAGCCTGCCTATAACCTGATACATTTCTTAATTGAGGTTTCCTTTTCTTAGATGACTTTAGCTTGTGTCTAGTGNCATAAAACTATCCAGCACACTTCCACATTTAGTCTCAGGTCAAGTCAGCTGATGAATTACATGATGTATCTCCCATCTGAATGATGGCCTATCACCTCATTCATTACAAAACATACTCAAAACTTCTTTAGATGTCTGGGTATCACTGACTTTAGAAAGTCATAGGTTTCCTATAAATCTGCCATTATTTTTCTGCTTTTTAAAAAAGAATCATGTGATTTTAATGGGTCTGTGGCTTTTCTTCTAACTCTCCTGGAATAAATGATTAATCTGTGGTAGCCTATTATTTAAGCTGAGATTATTTTTCTGTTTTGCTTCAGTCACCTTACTCATCAATCAAAATATAGCTACTATTTCCATGTATTGATGACCACAATCAAGATTTATATCAACTCACAAAAGTAAGCATAATTCATTAAAATATGGATAGACTAGTATGAATTATTTCTAATAAGATTGCTTTATGTCTATTCTCCTCAGTGTTGCATATNTANATGGGAAGCATTATTTACTTTCTTAGAACATTCATATTTAATTATTTATTTGCTCCTATTATAAAATAATCTCACTGGCTGCTATGGTTTTAATGTGAAATGTNTCCCACAGGTTCATATGTTTGAATACTTGCTTCACTGCTGGTGGTGCTATGTTGGAACGATATGGAACCTTCTGGTTACAGCATGAGGCTGACAGTGGTAGGGCCACCGTAGTGTGCNCAGAGTGTGGGGCAAAAGCTGGTTCAGACCCCAGCACTTTGCTGCATGAGCACCACAGATGTGAAAGAGCCANTTCATGTTACTCCCATCACGTAAGTTTGTCACTTTAACCACCATAAGCTCCACTGTACCTTCCCCACCATGAGGCTGACTTAAATTAAATCATAATTCCCTGAGTTGTGTCTCTCAGAAGTTTGTCTCAGCAATGAATATAATTTAAATATCTATACCCTTTACATATGAAATTTAGTCTTGTATCTTTCTTTAAAAGTTTAATTTTGTGCCAGGCAGTGGTGGCACATGCCTTTAATCCCAGCAATTGGGAGGCAGAGGCAGGTGGATCTTGTGAGTTCGAGGCCAGCTTGGGCTACCAAGTGATTTCCAGGAAAGGTGCCAAAGCTACACAGAGAAACCCTGTCTCGAAAAACCAAAAAAAAAGTTTAATTTTGCTCATACTCATTGAATCAAATATTCAAAATAATTTATTACCAATATGTTTTGAACTTAATATTTTTTGAACCCTAATTGTGTTATTTGGGGCAATTAAATATGTTACATTTAGATACTCTGAAAAGGAATTTGTCATTAACATATTGATATAACACACTCTGCAATAAAGGTCATTGTAATTACTACAAGATGAGGGGAATAACCTTCTGTCACAACCAACATGCAGAGTGGAGAAATGATAGATGCAGGCGGCATACTCATTTGGGACTNTAGTATAGATTTGTTTCTTTAAATTCGTGGTTCTCCTTATTTTCTTTGAGTCTCATTTTGATCAAACAAACGTAAGGTGTTTTATAATATCAAGGTTCATTAGATTATTGGAACGTAACCTCAGAAGCTCTATGCAATTCATTAAAATTCACCTTGAAAGATGAAGCTTTTCCAGCAACAGTAATGTAGAGAAAAATAAACATCACTGGTTTTTGTCTCTTAAATATTTTTCTGATTCCAGTTGGTACAAAATGATGACTTCAGAAGAAGAAGGATTTAAATTCTACTCTTTTCCAGTGCTAGGTTAAATATATGTTTATGATAATTGCAAAAAAAGTCATGAAAAGCAATGTTGTTTACAAATCCCTAGGGTTCTCAAAATAGGCCATCAAAGTAACTTGAAGATACTGGAGAGAGAAGATAGGAAGCTAATTTCCTTTAGTCATTTACAGAAAATATCTAGGAAGGACATGCAGAAAATTGCTTGTGTGTGTGTGTGTGTGTGTGTGTATGTGTGTGTGTGTGTGTTCCTCTCACTTCTAAGAGTATTAATTCTTATCTTAACACATTGATTTAGCTGTCATTTCTACTGCATTTTAAACATTTCCTATGTCATTAATGAAAGGTATTATGACTATGCTAAGAAGTCCAGGTCTTAGTTTAGAAAAAGACACATTTGTATGAAAATACTAAAACTACTAGATGACAACATGAGTAGATACATTCAAAATAGAACCTAAGAAAGTGAAAGGAATTTGTAAGCATTGGCTATTCCTGACAATCACTAATAGGAACAAATATCTTCANCATTGTGGTGATGTAAAGAAAATGACCCCCAGAGCGAGTGGCAGTATTAGGAGGTATCGCTTTGTCAGAGTAAGTGTAGTCTTGTTGGAGAAAGCATGTTACTGTGGGAGTGAGCTTTAAAGTCTCAAGCTATGCTCAGTGTGACACACAGTTGTTTCTGCTGCAGGCAGATCAAGATTTATAACTCTCAGATCCTTCTCCACCACCGTGTCTGCCTGAATGCTGCCATGAAGATCATGCACTAAACCTCTGAAACTGAAAGCCACCCTGGATTAAATGTTTTCCTTTATAAGAGCTGTCATTGTCATGGTGTTAGTTCACAGTAATAGTAACCTCAACTAAGACGATAACAGTAGTATTAGTAAAGTATTGTAACATTTCCCTTCTTTCTTATCAATACATACCATCTAGGGAGTGTGAATTATTGGCCTCTTATTGATGTCACCTTGGTGTAAGTAAGCCCTCACAGAAATTAGTACACGGGTATCAACTAATCTCTTTAACTCCACAAATACTAAAATTGGCATGGAGTAATTGAGTCATTACATGAGTCAAAATGTATCTGCATTTTAGATTTAGATAAATTTGCATGGGTGCATATAATTTGAGATTGTAAAAATATTCTGCAATTTAATCCTTGAAAATCAAATGCAGTTACACAGATGTCATTTATAAGTTTGTTTGACAAAGCAGATGTTTGACCTGGAGTCATGCCTGTCACACAGATGGCCCAGCCCGAGGTTGATTTCCATAGCTCTTGTTGACTGGTTTGTCCCATGATTCACTTGAACTTAACGTGGGGACAAGTAGCTGCTTGAAAGGACATACTATTGTTTCTTCATTGTTGGCACATTGTCCTGTTTAAAATTTGAGGCACAGCATTGCAGGAAGAAGCAACGTGTAGCAGAAAGATAACAAGATCCTGTTTGTGCTGAAAAATCTCTAATACCTGCTTGTTTTCTAACGAGAAACAGAAAGGGTTTGGAGCCAGGGAGGAGGAGAGGTTTAGAGGAACTGGGAAGGGTTCGGGCAGGGAAAACAAAAATCAGAACACACTGAATAGAAAAAAATCTATTTTCAATAAAAGAAAAAAGAAATGAAGAAGAAAAGAAAAAAAAAAGAACTTCATGCAATTCTCCAAACTTTGTCATTGTGAGCAGACATTTAAGTATCCAGGCCAAATTTGTATTTTGACCTTATCTGTGTTCCCCAGTCATTTTCTAAATTTTAGTCCTTTTAACACAATTAATTTATCAAATCATACTATTTTTTGCCTCTTCTCAGTACCTATCTGGTATTGGTCCTTAATGTTATAAACTAAATTATAGTTGCTATTATGNATATTTTGGAACAATTTCTTTTTTCCTTCTTAAGAAAGCATGTATTATTTATTGATCAATGATCTATTGACTATGTAATTCTGTATTTAATGGCAACCTTACCATATTCACATATTTTTAATTATAGGGCTCTAGCAGATAATAAAAAATTAAAATGAAACTTGACATTTGTTAACACACTTGTCATACTTAAATAATATGATGAAATTAAAATTAAATTCTGCATTATAAATGTAGCATTTTATTTAGCTTCCTTGAAAAAAGTGGGCTGAACCCATGAGTGTTTCTCAGATTAAACTGATAGGATCTCTTATGACTTCTGTATAATGTCTTGATTGATGGACATATTACTTAAATTTCAAAGAAATTGTAAGGAATGCTTAGATCAGGATCCCATCACAGGTGCTTAGTACTTAATGCTGTGTTTTCCCCAAGAACTCCAGCCAATAAACATTATGGTATAATGTCCACATTTATTTCCCTTTCTGTAAATTAAATATTCTTGAAGCAAAAGGTTTATCTCCCAAACTTACATATTTAAGCCAATAATTCAGCCACTCGAAGAACATAACCAATCCTGTTCTCTTCACATGTGATTATATCTGTATTATTAATGATTGGTTATCTTTAGGGGGATATAAGATCTGCTTGGTGGTGAATAAAACCATCAAGTAGATAGATGAGTGGAGTTCGACTGCCAGTATTAGCAATTTCTCTGTCTCAGTACTTTGTAAGAAGTAATTTCTATCATGAATGTTTCATTTGGAACACTACATTNATTAATGATAAAACTTTATGAGAGTAAATTTACTCTCTAGTTATACATATCACAGAAGCTGTTTTGAAAGAAGCTTTTGTTTATAAATATGTTGAAAGAACACTCCTTATTCTTTATATTCATTTGTTTTTTAATATTCATTGAGATTATGGTTTTTTAGATGATATATAACACTGTGTTAATTGAGTAAATGAAAAAGTTCTTTGTTCGTGACTTGTATGCCATTTTTCTTTAAAGACTGTTAAAAATTTAACCATTAACTTAATGAAAATTATGCTCTATACCTACAAGTGTATGGGATAATAAAACACACAGGAATGAGTAAGGGGATATAAGAAGACTCTTTCTTCAAAACTTATCTATCTGTAGCAGAGTGGAAAGTTACTACAGGGCTATAGAAGACAGATAGACTCTTTTATTGCTGGGGAAAGGGCAATTAATGAGCCCTAAAGTGGGTTGGCTAGTACCATGGTTCATGGATTGCACTACAGGGAATCTGGCCAGAATACAAAGAAACAGCTACATAAACTGTATAGACTGAATGAAAGCTTATAATTATATGTGCACAGAAATGACACTAAGCAAGGACACTAGATGTATAACACTCTAAGAGGCAGAAATATGTTTTTTAAGAGCTTGTATCTCTGATGTCTCATTAGAATGAATTTCACTTAAAGTTAGGATCCAAAAGAAGATGTTATATGAAATAGTCCATTAGTTTGCAGACTTGAGTAGAATTGTGTTCACTTAAAGACAAACTTTAAAATGAAGTCTGTACACATTTGTCTGCAAAAAATTGTATTTTGTATTCATTAACAAATTTAGTAATTGATAAAGCATTGCCGTAGTAACATAGGCATATTGGCAAGCTAATATAGCAAAAGTAATCTGAGATTATAAAATAGTGCACTAAGGAAAAATTAATTCTATTTTGGCAATCCATAGAAAATGCATTGAAAATATAAATGCCTGCTGTAAATTTACAGAAAAAGGATATGTCAGATATAGCAGACATAGAGTATACTTGTTCCCCAAACCGCCTATAACTTCTTCTGTATAAGATTTTTATTTCTTCATCATATTCATTCCCAGATAGAGCACTTGTATTGGCTACATACAATTATAAATGGCATGTAGTTTCATCTAATACAGACTGTTGTGTCTTAATTTCCCTTTCCACATCCATATTGTTGGTCATTTGTCTGGGCTCCATACCCTGTGCAGACAAGGCTTGACTGCTGGGTTTACCACTGTGTCTACCATGTTGAACATGGTGCCTACTACAGAGGGAAAAACCATAAAGACACTGTTGAACTGAGTTAACTGTCTCCACAAAAGCATGTCTGTGGGAGGTTGAGATAATAGGTTCTGGGTCCTTTGGTTTCTGATGTTTGCAGCTAATACATGGTTAGAAATTAAAGACAAGCCGAATTGCTAGTGAAGACCTCCTTTAAATAGTTTGTCTCTCTTGCCAGATGTTTGAAAATTGCCTAAAGCAGGTGCTGAGTAGAAAATGGTAACATCTGTTGACTCAATTAGAGTAGGTTTAAGATCATTTAACATCTTTGAACCTCAGTTTCAACTCTTACAGACTTCTGCGATGGGTGAAAACAATCTGTAAGTTCCTCCAAGTTTCAGAATTCTTTTCCATGGTTTTTGTAACGTGCAACTTCCAGACCAAGGTTAGGTGTATTCACATAATCTCCAATTTGTTTGCACAGCCTAGAGATATTCAGTGTGAACCTAAAGATAGATGTCATTAGAATCACAGGGTTATGAGTTTAGATATTTTTAGTTCAACATCCAGAGAATTTAATGGAAGAATTCTCTACGGGAATGAAAAAAAAATGTATGCAATAGCAAAGCACAAACTATTGAGCACTCTCACAAATGAGACCATACTGCTTCCACATTTTAAACACATTTCATTTAAATAATTTACACTACACTGAACATCATACTGCTTTTTAAATACTGATTCCTTGGTGGTTTACCTCAAATACTGATCCGTGGTTTGTTTCTAATATTTTTCCTAATGTGATATTCTCACATGTTTAAAAATTACTACTCACTTCTAATAACTTCTCTGAAATTCCCATTTGTATCCTTCAGGATAAATTTTTTCCACTAATGTCCACTTAACTCTTGCTCTCTTCATTTATAAAAATAAAATATAACTATACAAAATTATAAACCTGCATATATATATACATATACATATACATATATACATATTTGTCTATAGAGCTAGATAAATTTTGTGCATTAATATTGGATTATTTTAATTAATGTACTTTTCATATGTATTTATGACTGTGTCATAAGCTTCTTTTCTTCTATCAAATAAATTATACAAGGATATTTAGTGATGGTTGAACATGTTGGATCATAGATATACATGCTGTTACAAAATCATAGTGCCAATTTCCATGATGACAATTGAAAGTATACATTAGTATAGAGGTAAGAGCATTTAAGAGTTTGCCAATATGCTTGCTGTGAAATTGTATCCCAAGTATATCCCTGTAGATATGTTTATAAACAAAAATTTAGATTCATCTCTTGGTTTCAGCTAGTGTCAATTTAANCTTCAAGTTTCTAACTAAATTTATATTTGGAGATTTGTCCTTCATTTGCATATTTTTGTAGGGATTAGACAAAATACAAACTAATTTCCTTCATAAGGAAAATATGGATGCATACATACACACACACACACACACATATATATATATAATTCCAATGTATATATAGACATTAATTTTAAAGAGATTTAGTATGGTGGGTACATGTGAGTGTTTGGAAGCAAAAAAGTTAAAGATGGAATGATGAGATTCTATTATAATCTCAAAAAGTGTTTTTAAAAAGTTCAAAGTATTTTAATTGTGCTACTATAAGGTAAAAAGGATGTTACATAGTTATTATTCTAAAGGTGAGGAAATGGATAACATAAACAATCACACTTAAACAAAACCACAATTCAGCAGTGTAATCAAATTCTGTAGCTGAATTTCTCATTTCTGGGAATAACTCATATCTGGATGGAAAAGGGTGTTTGCAGCCTCACTTCTGCAGAGCTGCCTTCTGTAGAACATGCAGCTTCTACCTTAGGTCAAATCCACTCCANATATAAAGTNTTTCTTGGCAGATGTCTCACAGTCTTGCTGTCTCCTATATCCTAGAGACTTTTATGCATTTGAGCTTCTCCTTTACCAATGGCATCTTAGAACCTCTGTGTAGAGACTCAAACTATTTCAAAGGGCCAAGCCTCAGTTTTGCTCCATCATTCTCTCAATCTTGCATCTTTCATGTCTTCAGAACCAGTACTCCATGGACGATGCTTGCACAATGCCAAGGTGTAGCTCAAGGTGTAGTCTGGCTCATTAGAAAACTGCTCTGTGTGTCAACTTAAGAACACAGTTCCTGTCATACGGATGAAGCACAGATTTCACCACAGTGGTATTGATCTCTTTGACAATCACAGTTCTTTCTTCAGCCATACTATGGTCAGAATGTACAGATGCTTTGTCAAAATATCACATGAATAATCCTTAGCCCAGTTACATATTTAAAAAAAAAAACAACACAAACTTTGCTTATCTCTAAAACCTCCTAAGTTAAGTCTGAACTGTTTTAGTGTTCTTATTTTTCAAGCAACCACTCAAATGGCTCATTAAACTCTCAACACTTAATCGCCTTTTCAGCCCAAGTTTCAAAGTCTTACAAAGACTCAAAATCAAAATGGCCTGGTTCATCATTGGAATGATCCCACTTCATGGAAATAATTTCCCTGTTAGCTTCATTTCTACTGCAATGACAAAAAACTTTAAAAAGCCATGATAACACAGGAGAGTGTATATTTAGCTTATAATTCCAATGTTTTGGGAGAATCAAGGCAGGATCTCAGTCACATCACATTCACAGTCAAGAATATAGAGAAAAACAAGTATGTCCATGCTGTGAAATTGCATTTTGAGGAATATTCTTCACTTACAAGAATTTAGGGCCCACACTATGAAATGGAGTCACCAATAGTGGATTCTGTCTTACATCAATGAACAAGACAATCCTCACAATCAAGCCCACAGGCCAACCTGATCTGGAAAATCCATCAACTGAACACCTTTTCAAGTGATTCTAGGTTTTCAAAAGTTAACATTTAACAACTTGTGAATGAAAATTTACTTTCTTCCAAGGAAGTGTTATTGGAGAAACAAATGTCTATTAAAGGTAGGTGGCATGCCCAGTGGTATAGATGTCCAACAGCAAATGATCTCAATGGCATCTTTGGAGGTTCCTTATCTCAAAATAAAAGGCATTTTTTGAAATGCTATCTCATTATTTTATGTCTATATTCTCCTCTCTTTTAACCTGCAGGTCACTTGTACATATGTTATGGCTTCCAGTNTAGTGTTTTTCTGGGATTCCTGAATGTATGAATAAATGGTGTTTGTTTCTTTTGCCTTCTCTTGGACTCTTTTCCTTCTGTTTTGTCCAATTCTGTTGTGTTATTTCATTATTTTATTTTATTATTATCCCTTAGAAGCCTGTTTGTTTCCTAATGAAAGAAAGAAAGGGGTGGATCCAGATGGGAAGGGAAGTGGGGAAGAACTGAGAGGAATAGAGGAAAGGGAAATAGTAATCAGAATATATTAACTGAGAAAAAAATCTATTTTCAATAAAAGGAAAAGAAAGCTTGACATTTAAAACTATCATGGTCACTGTCAAATATGGTACTAATAATGGTCATATATTACTTGCTTGGATGTGTGGATAAATTATTTAGAATGTCACTGAGGATCATAATAAAAAGTAAGCCTAAAGTGAGGTCTAATATATTCATTTCCAGTAGATGTTCATGTGATGAGAATGCTGCCAAGTCTATGGAGGACATTTTAAATAGCAAACACAACACAGATTGGCTATAAAGGTTAAATATGAACATGGGAAGTTTGCAACTCTCATCTGATTAAAAATATACTTCATATCAACCCTCTTTTATTCTTGTAGTAGGAGTAGTGTTCAGTGGTATGGAGCATAACATTTGGGGTAGGACAACACCTGGCCTTCACTACGGTCTTTGGTCACCCATAAGTGACATTTATTGGCTCATTGGCTGTTTTAGAAACATTACTCTCATAAAAAAATGAACCCATACCAAAAAGAGAAACTCTCTGAGTGAGTTTATTGTAAGTGTTCCTCCCATAAATGTGTTTCCAACTGCAACAGATTTAATGTTTCATAACATTATGCTTTTATGTAGGTGGAACATTTCGTTTTCATCTTTCCATTTTCTGCCTTAGAAATATTTTATAGTTAGATTAAAGACAAATTAGACTTTGAATATCCAGGTAGTTAGGATGCAAAATGTACTCATTGATCAACACAGATATTCAATTTATTGTTTCTGTAATATTTGGAGGCCAGAATTCATGTTTTAATAAGATAAATTGTATAAAATATGTAGAAAAAATAATGAAGTTATAAAATAAAGAATAATNGTATTTGAAATGAAATGAAATGTCAGTTTGATGACCCATATTAGAGCAAACTCATATGCAATACTTATTATTCATTTGATAATTTCATAGATACTAGTGGTCATATACTTATGCTTTATTTCTATGTATCACAGTTGAATCCATTGTGAAACACATGAAATGATCTTTAGGTTCCTTTAAATGGGTGTGCAACTATAGAGTAAAAGATGAAGGTAAGTCATTCCAAAAAACAATATTTAAGTTCTTCAGATAAAAAACAATTTATTTATAGAGTAAAATATTAATTATCAGTGAGATTGGGTCTATAATAAGGTAGAAGATGAAGTAAAAATTGTTTTTGGTTTCTGCTCAAAAGGAAGCCTCAGTTAAGGAGAATAAAACAAATACTGAAGAGATTAACAAATCCAAAGTGAACTTTAATATGACAGGATGAGATAGTTAGACATTCACTCTATGGAATGGGTAACTAAGTTTAAAAATTACCAATTAGAGGACAAGGACCCAAGACTGGAGAGATGGCTCAGCAGTAAGAAACATTTAGTGCCCTAATTGAGGACACAAGTTTAGTTCCCAGCACCCACATCAGGAAATTCACAACCATTAGTGAGGCTCCAGAGGCCTCAATACTTTCTTTTGGCCTCTGAAAATACTGCATTCATAGGCACCGAAATCAGACTCAGACACATAATTAAAAACAAAAATAAAATATTTACTACTCCTTACTGAAGGCTGCATTGGGTGAACTAGCAGAGGCAATACTGGAGATCTCATTGGGGTAGTGAAGATGAGGAAAAGCTAGAGAGTTGACCTCTACAGGCCCCAAATCAGGGCTATGAGTTGGCCCACTCCAACATCCATGGAACCTATGATCTATTGAAGCATGTGAAGTGGACAAACCTACAGATACAGAAACAACAGGATATCCAAGAGGAGCCCAAGAGAGAACCATTATCAGTGGTACAGTAGAAACCAGAGGTCTGGAGCCAGATCAATGACCCCTGGCAATGAACATTTTCAAAGATGAACAGACTAAAGGATGTACTGTGTGTCTCAACGGGCAATACTACAGTTTCCAAGACAAGATTCTTCTTCTGATTTTTGTTTTTATTTTTTATTTTTGTTTTGTTTTGTTTTTGTTTGTTTTGTTTGGGTTTTGGTTTTTCTTTTAAATTTGGTTTTGTTTTGGGGAGGAGGTTGCAAGGGCAGAGGGGGCATGCTAGGGAACATGGAGGTAAGTTGGATTGGAACGCATGATGTGAAATCCACAAAGAACCCATAAAAGTAAAATATAAATAAATAAATATATAAATATTCACCCCCCAAAAAACAAAATAAAAAATTTAAAAACAGATGCTTGAATTTAAGAACTTTTGAAAGTTGAACATAAAAAGGATGAAAAAAAAGCGCTTTTGAAAATAAACTTGAAAAGCTATTATTTGTTAATTAATAAAAGAAAACACACAGGATAATACAGAAAACATTTTTAAAGTAATAATGATTCCTGATAAATAGTGAATTTTTTTTCTGGAATATGTACCAATTGAGAGCATGTATATAATTACCAATAAAAGCACAACTATAAAAACAAAGGTAATAGTAAAAGATATGTTTTTATTCTAATTTTTTGTTCATTTTACATACCAACCACATTTCCCCTCCCCTCCCCTCTTCCCCTCCTCCCCCTCATCTCCTCCCCACCCTACCCCATCCACTCCTCAGAGAGGGTAAGGCCTCCCGTGGGGAGTCAACAAAGTCTGGCACATCAAGTTGAGGCAGGATCAAGCCCCTCCCCCTGCATCAAGGCTGAGCAAAGTATCCCACCACAGGGAATGGGCTCCAAAAAACCAGTTCATGTACCAGGGACAAATGCTGGTCCCACTGCCTGGGGCCCCCACAAATAGNCCAAGTCACACCCACATTCAGAGGGNCTAGTTAAGTCCCAAGACTGATACTATAGTCCAGGATGCCTTCTAGTCATTATATATCCCTATGGCTTTGAGCTTGTGAGAAGTCTCATGGCTTGACCTCTGTCACATCTAGATGTGTATAAGAGACAGGGCTAGTTAAGTCCCAAGACTGATACTATAGTCCAGGATGCCTTCTAGTCATTATATATCCCTATGGCTTTGAGCTTGTGAGAAGTCTCATGGCTTGACCTCTGTAGTGCTGAGATTAAAGTTGTGTGCCCCATAAACCCCTGATGACCACTGACTGAAAAGGGATCAAAATTTGAAAAAAAAAAGACATAAATCTTATTGAAGACTAAAGAGCCTGTCTATCATCTGATATTTACAGTGCACAGACACTAGACTTCTCAGTCATAGAAGAACTGGTCACCATCATACCAAAAGCACAGGATTTTCTATACCGTTTCCTANAGACTGAAGTGAAATTAAATATTTATTTACCTAAAAATCACATGGAGCTTTATAGTCAGTAATGAACATATCTTGTCTTTGTTTTAAATATATATTATTCTCTACATTTGAAATTCTTTACTTTAAAATACTTCCTTTATAATATAGTTCCAAAAAAAACACAGTTAACAAACCTCAGAGCACATACAGAAGTCTGAGAGAATGTGGGAAGAATCACCTAACAGTCTTAGCCACTTCTCATCTTTGTGATACCTTGGCGGCTGGAGAATTTTCCCTCGAGTACACTGCTAGTC